>PVJA010001241.1:0-14609 GCA_004027025.1 Myocastor coypus | reverse complement strand
GTTTACTTCTGTTTTGCAAATGGATTTGGGGCAGATTTCTGCTCCCCCTTTCCCAATGACTTCCATCAGAACTCCTCCTTGTACAGGGCAGCTGTGACCCCATAGCCAGCCCCTTGGGGGCCACTGATTGACACCTCTGAGAAGGGCCCGTGGGGCCACACTATCTGAGCCTCTGCTGGTCTTTTGGGCCACAGCCAGCAGTGCTTCTGGAGGGTAGCAACTCTGGCCAGGTTGAGTCCATGAATGTGGGCTGTCCAATTCCTTGGCGCCAGCATTAGGCCCTGCAGAGCGGGGGCTGGGCTAGTTTAGCCAACCTGTTCTCAGGTGCCCGTCTCTGACACTTTGCTTGCTCTTCCGGTTGCAGCCTGCTGAGAAAAACACTTGAGAGTCTTTCACTTTCCACACCCACGTACTTAAAATACCAGGCCCACAGGTCATTTTAATGAGAGAATTTGGTTAATGACAGGTACCCTCCGAGGCACAGCCCTACTCCTGCAGGAGCTGGCTAAGCAGAGCTGTGTCTGAGCAGCCCTGGGTTGGGGCAAGCTGAGGGCAGAGCATTCAGCAGACATGCCCAGTGGCTACTCCACACCATGGTCAGGCTTGGTGCCAGGTCTGGCTGGAAAAAGGAAAGCCAGTGGGAGAACAGCGCATTCAACCTGTAGGAAAAGAGTGCCATCTCAGCCTATAAGAGAGTGAACAGAGGTCTATGCATGAAAGCTGTGGGCAGACCCCACTGTGAGGGAGACCGCAGGTCCCTCTCCCCCGGGGCACACCAGGGTAGTGTGGTGGCAATGCCCCATCTGGTAGCTTTGGCTGGGTTTTTTGGAAACTCCTGTGATGACATGTGACGTGATGAGCAAGCATTAAATGATAAGAATTCCGATGATGAGTGATGACTTTGCAAATACTCGCTTGGGCGCTGAGTTTCTCTGTGAAGTAGGCTGGTCTGTGGTGAACAGGGTACACCACAAGGGTCCAGTTGCCAGAGGCCAAACTTGGCCAAGGAAGAAGCTGCTTGGGACTCTTAACCCAGGTTTGCAGCTGTGGAAAGTGGTTTGTACACTTTAGTGTGTCACCTGGACAGCTCACTTTCAGGGGACAGTGGCCAAGTGTGGGTGGAATACCATGAGTTTGGATTCCTTATGCGAATGCCACAGAGCTTGCAATTTGAGATCTAAGAAACTAGTGATAATGCAAAGATCAGCGAATGTAAAGAGACTGGGAAAAAAAGAGGTTAGAGTCCCCATGATAGATGCATGTACTGTGCAACTTTGAGAAAATTGCTGTACCTCTCTGGGCCTTCACTTTACCACTTACTAAAAGTAGTGCAGTCTATATTGTTGATTTCATGAGATTGTTGTGAGGACCAAGTGATATTGTATATGAGAAAGTTTTAAATTTTTCGTAGACCTACAAATCCCAGCACTAGAAACAGAAACATTTTATAGCTACCATTTAGAAAATTGTGACTAGGACAACTGTAAGAGAAATACCATATGGGTAGAAGTGTTCTAGCAGGTAAAACACACTTGCTGTGTCTTGATTGGAATTCTTAGGACTTTTTATATTTGTACTGGGTGGAATGGTGTCCCCTGAAAATCCATGTGCACAAGAATCTCAGAATAGATTCTTCTTTGGAAATAGCAACTTACAGCTCTAACTGAGGTAGAATTCTACTGGACTGGAGTCCATGCCTGGTTCTCATGAGGAAAGGGAGACTGAGAGACTGGGATGCAAAGTAGAAAGAGCCTCGTGGAGGATGCAGGTTGCCAGCACAAAGCTTGCAGTTTGATGCCAAGGACTGCGGGGTAGAGGAGAACCCAGAGCCAGGAGGGACCCTGCACCCCCTAGGGGCACATTTTGGCCTACACCTAGATTTTGGACTGTGGCCTCCAGAGCTGTGAAGAGAATACATTCATGCTGTTTTAAGCCACCCAGCTCATGATCAGTTACAAATGTGGTATGCTTGTGAACTGTCCAAAGCAGCTCCTGGGGACAGTGGAGGAAGTCCTCCAGAACCACAGAAAGGGCAGTCTCAGGGTGGCCAGGGACCTTGGAGTCACCCTAACTACTGCCTCCCTTTGCAGATTGTGAAGCTGAGACCAAGGGACATAAAGCCATTTGTATGGGAATCCAGCCCTTTGTGCTGGAAGAACCTTATTCTCTGTCTCTTCCCTCCCCACATACACACACACACCCATACACATGTGCATCCAGCCATTCATGTACCCATGCATGCATGAACACATGCATCCACATATGTGTACACACATTCATGCGCATGATGCCCACACACACATGTAGATGTGTGCATACATATGCATATACATATATGCCTTGGGCTTCCTAAGGACTGGGCAGTGTCACTATCCAGTGGTGTCTGTAGGTACTTTCTGTTTTCTGTGTCAACCTGCTTCCACCCTGAAGTCCCCTCCTACCATCTACTCTCCCACATCTGTGAGGGACACTTTGGAGTGCAGAATATGACGTCTGCCCACAAGAAATTTAAGCCAGGTACAAACCCCATCTAAACTAATATCCTAGTTGATCAAAAGACTGATTCTTCAGGATGCTCAGAAAGCCACAAAGCACATTGTCCCCACAAGAAAGGATACCTGAGGAACAAGTGACCAAGGAATGGCTGTGCTTTTACAGAGGGAAGAATCAAGCCAAGAGGCTGGGTAGTTGGTGTAGAGGCTGGGAAACCAAGACTTGAAGTCACAGTGCCCTGACTCATGAGCAGAAGCTTGGGGGACTCAAGTCAAGGCTAGGGAGGAAGGAGAATCAGTGTGGGTGGGTCAGAGGTTTTACCAGGAAGAAGATTCTAGAAACCAGCTCTCTAGAATTCAGTCTTATTGATCAAGGTATAATTCACATGAATTCTTAATGAGGCAGATGGGTGACAATGACCTTGGGAATGTTGCTTTGCCAGGATTTGGCCACATGGATACAGCTGCTCCAGAGTTTATGGCTGCAATTGCTCCTCAATCTATGATTAGAAAGCCGGACTGACAACAGACATGGTTAGCTAACTGGGCATCTGCTGCCACACCAACATGCCCTCCCTAGTGGACCAAACTAAGCTTCTTCTGGCCACCCTTCTACATCAGCTGAACATGTCAGGGACAGAGCCTATGTGCAGTATTGCCTGGTAACATCTAAAGGATATCAAAGATAGCAGATCCATAAAGTCCAGCTGGATGCATTCTTCCAAGACCAAAAGACTTCAGGTGTGGGATTTCCTGCTACCCCAGTACTCTGGCTTCATAGACTATAACTTCCCAGAATACATTCTCACCTGTACAGATCTTTTGAGACTTTCATTAATAAGCCATACTGGGCAAAGCAGGCTTCATCATCTGATATTCACTTTCTGTTCTTTTCAACGTGGACTTTAAGAGATGGAGCACAAATCCTTGGGCATTGTTGGGTGGAAGTTTCTCAGCAACAGTAGGAATCATTGATTTACTGTGGTCAAAGATCTCATTCTCCCTGAACATTTCTTCATGGCCTTCTTTTGAACTAAAACATGCCAAGCAATAGAAAATATTCTGTTCTTTCTATTTTGAGCAAGGAAGAGAAGTTGAGTTTTAAAATAGTGAATAAGTTTTGAAACTGAGGAGTGGATGGGCAGTGGTTTGTCTTTTCTTCATTTATGTTGGATTTTATTTCATACTATCTGATTAAGAGAAGAAATCATATAGCTTGAAAAACTATATAAATATAGGAGTTAATGGCATATTTAGTCAAATATTATGGTCCCATTATAGAATGTTGAGAAAAGAGATGAAATGAATAGATATCCATACACACTTTGAATGCCAGATGGTATTTTAGTGGTTTTTCTCTTATTAGTTCATTTAACCACTGCCAAAAATCTGTAGGGTAGGAAAAGTTGTATTTATCCATCTTCCAGGCCAGGGCTCCGAGGTATAGAGAGGTTCTAGATCTAGCAATGCTGAAAGCCAGTTAGTCAGAACTCAAATCCAGGATCTATCCTCGGAGCCAGTTGGTCAAGAAGAAATGCATGGAAATTGTCAAACTGATGTAATAAAGATGAGCTCACCTTCCATAAGTATATGTAAAATATTTGCATGGAGACATAGACACATATTTATATTAATAGTAATAGTTAAATGTTAATCTACCAGTTATATATCCTTAAGTCCATTCATTGTCCAAAAATTTCATTCTGACCAATTACAAGTGCCTCTGATAACAACTGGTTTTTATAAGTAATATTTAAAATCAACCAGCAATTAATACTTTTGAAATACAGAAGTAATCATTCTAATTTAGAGACTCAAATTTAGAAATTGTGTAATTTCTAATCCTCAGTATGAACAATATTAAAGGGGTAAAGATAAATATGTCCTCATTTCTCTTGCCTTGATTTTATTTTTTATTTATTTATTTATTTATTTATTGTCTTTTTTGAGACAGGGTCTTGCTATGAAGTTCAGGCTGGCCTTGAGCTCACTTTTGTAACTCAGGCTGGTCTTGAACTTGTACCGATCCTCCTGCCTCAGCCTTCCAAGTGCTGGGATTACAGGCGTGCACCACCATGCCCAGCTTCTTGCCTTGATTTTATAAAACAACTGGGAAGATGGTATGGGAAGAAGAGGTAGAGACAAGGGCCAGGGAGTGGGTGGCTACCAGTCTGGCTCTTAGGATTCTCTAGAGTCTTGACTTAGAAGAAAATAAATTCAAGTCTCCCTTGATCCTGTGGTTTGTGGATGATCACGTTAAATTCATGAATATGAGAAGTGTAATACCTGGTGAAATAGCATAAATGTGCATTCTAGAATGTTAACAATGCCAAATTCCAGGCAGTAATGGGACACCAATAATGTGATTCAAGCCATCTCCTCATTCATTTTTGCTTTGTTGTGTCCCAACAGGGAAAAGCTTCACTCTGACCATCACCGTCTTCACAAACCCTCCCCAAGTTGCCACCTACCACAGAGCCATCAAAATCACAGTGGATGGACCCCGAGAACCCCGGAGTAAGTGACCCCTCTTTCCCAGTAGGATGCTAGGCCCCTACAGGGAGAAGGAAGTGTGTGGTTAACACTCTTTTGAAGATTGTCTCCAGGTACTGTGCTCTTTTTGAATATCCTCTGAGAGGTCACAAGGAAATTAACTGGACTCAAGTGTGTGGTATAACAGTTTGAGGGCTGTGGGAGACCCAGGAATAGTCTCTGGAATACATGGTGGAGGTCAACAGGATTAGATGCAAATAGGAAATGGATATAGGATGAGTATATGGTTGGCCAGATAAAGGCCTAAGTATCTGAGTGGCCACAGGGGGCTGATCAACATCCATGATAGCATTTTACTAATTTGTGAAGGCTAGAGATAGAAGCTATGAATATGTTCCTTTTCTTTCTCTGGTACAGATCAGAATCTCCTTACAGAATTGTTTAAAATAGGAAATGGAGGGGTAGAAGAGTGCTTGGGGGAAACCAGTAAATATAGAATGATGGGACCAAAAAATAGCTCCTGTGGGGAAGGAAAGCTTTTTAAAAAGGAGTAGGGTTGTTTAGTCTGTGGAAAAGATGTCTTCACAGTGACTTAATGACTATCTTTGTGTAAACACAAGAGTAGTACTCTCTTCCAGAGTCACACCCTGCCCAGCAGCCGAGGCAGGGCTGCAGTTCCAGGTCTGTAGGCCAGCTATAGCCCAGCCCAGCACCCATGTGCCTCCAGCCATACCAGGTCCCAAGTGGAAAATCAGTGCTTGCTTTTCTCAAAGTTTGGGAGATTGGAAAGTGGGACTTCTTCCTGTCATTGAAAGCTGTACTGCAGGGGTCAGGGCTGGGATAGAATGAGAATGGAAAGGCTTTCAGGCCAACCAAATAGCTTAGGCTCCAACAAATTTCAAGTCTTCTCTGAATTTCAGTTTGCTTTCGTGTGAAACAAGGATGATAGTGAGAGCTTTCTTGTAAGATCAGGTGAAATGATGCCCTGGGATAGAGCTGAGCTCAGGAGGTGATGGTGCTCGCCAGTGTAGGGCCCAGCCTGTATTTCCCTCCATATGACCTCCGTAATGGAACTCCATAGTGTCGCTTTGGGCCCAGCTCCCTTCAGATGGCCACGTCAGTGTGGTGCTTCCTGTGAGGCTCTAATGCAGCACTCTGGTATGCAGCTCTCTGCAGAGCCATCCAGGGATCATGGCAGCCAGTAGTAAGCAGCCTTTCCTGCAGTCCTGACCAAAACCTCCAGCACCTGGACCATCTGATAGAGCCATTTCCTTGTCTGACTCCATTTTCCCAGTGTTCCTGATTGGATAGATCCCACAGATGGAGTACTCCCATGCCCACCAGGGACAACCCCCAGGACATGTTGTTCCCCATCTGGGTGTCTTTGCTTCCAGAACTGACTCTGCCCTCTGCCTGGAAGCCTCCAGTTCTTTCTCATGAAGCCCACTGATGCTTTCCAACTTTGTCCAGCCTTAGGGAAGCCTGGGCTTTGTTCACATCCATGATTCTCTTTGTATATGGGAAGTAGACAAAAAACCTAAGACTAAATCAGTGTCATACAGTCCAGGAGCCTCCATGATACTTCCTAGGTTAACAGAGTAGGAATGGCTAACTAGAGCATGCCAGCCCTGCATTAAGTATGACGCCCATACCAAGGGATCATCACTGCACAGAGCACCAGAGAGGATGCAAAAATACTTGGAGAAAAGCGCATCTCAGGACCTATACAGCCACTAACTTTAAAAATAATAGTAGCAGCCATCTCTTGTATAATTCAGAGGCTGGCATGGCTGAGGCAGAATCTTAAAGAGGGGGCCCAGTTTGCCCTCTGCTTCCATTATTTTCTGAGGTGTAGAAAAGACCAGTGTTTGCCTCACTGCCAGCATTTCCTGTAACATTGAAAGAACTGATGAGGTGAGTGAGCTTCGAAAAACAAACGGTGGTTGCTCTGACTTTCAAGAACAGGCAGTTAGAAAGAAAATAATGTCTCAGTGATTGTAATGGGCTGCCTGGATACACAGTGTACAAGGCCCCTGCTGTTTTATAACTTAAGGAGCCAGTTGTTAGGAGAAAAGCCTTTTGACAGACCCAAGAGATTTGCCTCGAAGTCTTTCCTGCCAAATGAATTTGGGGTATAGGGAAAAATTAAATGTACAGAAATAAGAAGTGTGATATATAGAAGTGTTTATAGTCCCGGGTAGATTGTCTCATATTTCACAAGAGACTTCTAAAAAAAAAAAAGCCAAGCAGGCTTCCAGGGCAACTTGGGACATGCTCATTTCTCTTTCACCTGTGGAGCTAGGACAGCATCATTGCTAGTTTTTGCCCACGTTTTTTCTTTCCTGTCTGAATGTCTTGATTCAAGGCGGGGACTTCCTTTTGGTGGAGCTCCACTCCCAGTCTCTTTCCAGCACCATGGCGAGAGCGATCCTAAATGCACAACAGAACACCAGATGGTACTGGTCTCTGTGTTATCGACCTCCCTCATCTTCTCTATGATCATGGGCTGTGAACCCGGGGCAATTTAGGCAAAATGGCTCTGGCATTTCCAAGTCGAGTAGTGTCACAGAGTTCTCGCCTTTCATGAAATGAAAGACTCTGAGAGCTAGAAGGGACCTGAGAGTGCTGTCAAGATAAGCACTCAAAGATAAGGAAAAGTGGCCTAGAGAAACACATGAAGGGCTAAACAAATCATGTGGAGTCAGAAATAAAATTAGGAATTTCTGATACCTCACCAGGGTCTGTCCTGTCCTCCTGTCTACCTGGCCATTCATTTGTTTGTCTCTTCATTCACAGTACACCATCTTGCACCACATCTACCATAAACCCTCCCACCTTTGTCCTTGGCATTTTATGTTTGAAGTGAAGAGTTGGCATATCTGAGTGCTCACCTTGGTCTCAGCTCTAACATCAGCAAGGGCAAATGGTGGCAGCTCACTCATGTGTGGAAACTTCAATGTGAAGTGTTTGTGCCAAAGACCAGAGAAAGCTTTGCCTTATCAGCCTTCCATTGGGGCAGCTGAATGAAGCACTAAGAACAAAATATGCCTTGCCCCATCTGCCGATTGTGCCCACAGGAAAAGTTGATGTTCCCGCCTCTCATTAATGGTCTTCTGTGGTAAGGTCATAGAAAACTGCATTCCAAAGAATTAAATTTGTTCTGTTTCAGCTGATTACTTGTTCTTTTATACCAACTGATCTGCCAAGTCAAAGCTTGGTTCTTTTTCCTTTTCTTTTCTTTCTTTCTTTCTTTCTTTCTTTCTTTTTTTCTTTTTTTTTTTCAGTGCCAGGGATTGAACTCAGGACTCTGCGCTTGACAGGCAAGCACTTATTCCACTGAACTATCTCCCTGGCCCTCAACGGTATTAAAAAAAAAAAAAAAAAATCTAAGAGCAGTACAAAAATTAGTAATTGCTGAACAGTTCAATTTATTATGAAGAAAGACAGCTATCCAAAGATACTCTCTGTATAGAACCGGCTCCTGCAAGCAGCAAAGAGGTCTATTTTCAGTTAGTAGGTAGAATACTTACGAGCTCCTTAGGTATGAAAGATACAGAACATATTGAACAGTTATGTTATGTAGCTCTTGTATTTCTGAAGATCCAGTGGAAACACTTCATCTTTTAGACAATGAACATATAATTTAGGTGGCTCTGTGATAATGCTGAAATATTAAAGTACAGTCTCTACAGACAGCTGATAAATCTATTGGAATAGATAACTTGGCTTAGAGAGAGGGATTTTGGAAGATATTTTGCAGAGAGCAGGCTGAGGACAATCAACAGGTAGGATGCTACCTGGTGGTTTGGCTGGATCAGCTGTTACCTGTCTGGTCAGGTAACCATTACATCTGAAACACTGAGAAACCTAATTGAAATCAAAACAATCAAGCAAACAAATATTGGCTATTTTCTGAGGCAATTTAGGTCCTTGGGGAAAGGGGTCCTTCCTAGTCACTGTGTTCTACTTGAGCTCTTGAGATTCACAGTAATGGATACCAAGGTGAAGTCCTTCCTTACAACTTTGGAGAACTTTCGAGGGCGGTAGCCTTCTTGCTGACTCGTGTTTAGATAGATAGATAGATAGATAGATAGAGAGAGAGAGTTTAGTTAAAATGAGTCAGCCAAACAGACTAACAACTTCACTGTGCAATTTTTTTTCTTGTTTCAGAACTTTTGTTTGTTTGTTTATTTATTTTTATGGCCGGTTCAGCCTGCCCTGAGGGCAGGGCTAGTGCAGCATGTGGTACCGCGGATCGAACCGTGGTCCCTGCAGCCGCCTAAGCTTTCCTAAGCAGGTGCTTTAGACCACATCGTGCAATTTTTTAAAGTACTTTGTCAATATTATATCACAAATATAGTTTTCTTCTATGACACTAGAAGAAAGTAGCAAAACATATATATAATATCTTTTTTGGTTTTGGGTTTTTCTTTTTGTCTTTTTGGGACAGGGTCTCACTATGCAGTTCAGGCTGGCCTTGAGCTCACTTTCGTAGCCCAGGCTGGTCTTGAACGCACACTAAGCCTTCTTTCTGAGCCTCCAAGTGCTGGGATTACAAGTGTGAGCCACCACACTTGACAAATATGTTTCAAATGGAGAAATACCTGAACGGTGATAAGAGACTCAAAAATACTTAGAAATCAAGATTATCAGAAATGTGTGGGATGACTGTGCCTATGGATTATTCTTATGATTAGTTTCTTTTATAAAAATGTTTTTTTCATTGTAACAAAAATATCAAAAAATAGTAAGCTAACATTAGAAAATGTTGTTTGCCCAGTACCAAAGTGCTTCAGCTACATTTACTTATACAGTCTTTGAAAGAATGAGTAAAAAAATTAAATCAGAAAGAAACTGAGTGTCTTGCCCATGGCCACCCAGTTAGTAGGCAAGAACTGAAACTAAATAGTCCTGGCATTGGAATCTCCAGAGTCTAGCTGGTGTCAATTTTTAAGAACTCTACTATTATTTGAGATTCATTGTGTTGTTACTTCCTGTATTTTTTACTAGGAGATATAGATTCCTGTAATTTTTTACCGATAATCTAGGAGTTTTTCAGTATAGGTCAGGTTTACATATATGGTTTTCCTTATGAAAGCAGAAGCTTGTGGCTTTTGCCCTGACTGGAAGCAATCAGTGTCTTCCTCCAGGCAAGGTTGGAGTGAAGTCCTCCTCAGAAGGTCCCTAATAGAGTCATTGCTGTGACTCTGTCAGCAGTTGGCTCTGCATGTTGCCATGGTCTCTGGGGAACCTAGCAGCAGTGGGACCTAAAGCAAGAGCCGTGCACAACATGCACCCCTAGCTTCTGTGTTGGCATGCAGCACAGGTGAGTGAGGTGACAAAAGTGACCGCTTGGACAGCTGTCTGGCCTAGCCCCCCTTTAGCAGAGGAGCTGATGGAAAGCCCGCGTAAACAGCCTATATCTCGCCAGGAGGAGGCAAACTACGTGGCGCTCTTTGCTCCCAAGTAGTTGTGGAAATATCAGATAGGTTCACAGATCTGCAATCTCAGGATTGTGATTTCTAACCCATAGTCATTGCCCCATGGGAATCACTCCAAACATGTCTCACCAATAATGCATGATGACCTGTCTATTCCCTCCTTCTTGGAGTTTTGAAATATCAGACTTGGGTGTGGGTTGTTTTCTGGGTGAAGTCTTGATCCACAGAAATGATTCTTCTACCCCTCCCACCCAAACAGAGCAGCAGGGAAGCAGGGACGGAGAGGAGGAAGAGGCTCTACTCACTCATGCGGATGCCCTCCCCACTTTGAAAGGCACTTTCAACTGTGGTGGAAATTCTTGGGGACCCTCACACTGGTACTTCATTTCCCCTGTGCTAAGCTCCCTAACAACCTGAAGACTTAGCAAAGGCAGTTTTTAAAGCCTTAATAGCAATCATGCCTAAGGGTTTCCAACAAATTTTAGAATCATTTCCTGTTTATTATTTTTGTAGTTCAAGGCTAAGGGCTGGAAGGATCTCTGGGACAAATGAGAATGTGAGAGAACTCAAAGCACACACTTCTGCCCTCAGAAGCTGCAATAGCCCACTTCATATGACTCACAGCAAGCTGGGGAAGAGGCCTATGAAATTCTTGGTAACTACTAAGCAGCCACCGAGAGTTTTTCAGCAGCATTTGCATTGGTATAGGAAGGAAGAAAAGCAGAGTTCCTTTCACGTACAAGTAAATACCCAAAGAAATGTTCTAATGCAAGGAGAGTGAGAAAGGAAGAATGAAACTTAAGCCACTGCTTTGACTTTCTCTTTCCAAGTATATCATTTCAGAGCCAATCAGCATTCCGAATACCAGGCCAGTGTAGCTGAGGTGGAAACTAACCTATAGCACTTTTGAGAGTTTATTATATGATATGCTAAAAGGGGAAAATGCCTATCTGCCTTTAGGCTTCCGTTCCTTAATCTTAAACTGTGTAAAAAAGATTTATGGATCTCGAACTCAGGGACATGGGTTTTCATCCTGGCGCCACCCAGACCTGTGGGTGTGAACTTGGGCAATTATCTTAAGTACTTTAGCCCTCATTTTCCTCTTTGGTCGAACTAAGTGATGGGACGGGATAATCTCTAAATTAGTTCCCACTCAAAAAGGGTAACAGAATATTGTCAGCAAAACAAAACCATGGGTTCCTCACAAGTGCGACCCTTCCCGGGCCATGGCTGCTAGCATCTTTCCCAGGCAATGCCACCCTACATCACAGCAAGCAAATCTGCAGGCACCCGGGCTCTGCATTAAATATCTTTTTTTTTTCTATAAAGTTTTGAAAGGGCTTTGTAATTTGTTTTTGAAATTCCCTGGCTATGAGTAACTCATTTCATTTCCTGTGGCCCTGATTTCTCTGCCATCAGCATGGGATTTTGACCAGAAGTTGAGTTCCCATACTTATACTTGCTGATTCTGGGGTGCCAATACCTGGGTGGGTGTCTGGCCCAACAAGCCTTTGTAAAACAGGGACAGTGGCCATCTGAATGTTACAGGGTTGGAGGCTAAGTCCCTCTGCCTCTGTGGCTTGCTCCAAATGCTGTCTGGCACGTAGCAAGTATTGAAAGAGGTCAGCTATGATTTGTGTTTAGTCTTGGAATCCTTCTGGAAATGAGAAAACTCCATAAGCAGAAAAGATCTGTGAAGTTTAAATTTTTAAAAATTCATAAAGTTGCCACAATGTTGCATTTTTTAAACATTTAATTAAACATTTATATATTTTGATTCTTGTTTGTTCTAGTTGTTTTGGATTTAGACCCCAAAAAACTTTCTTTTCTGGCATATCTTGGGCCTCTGAAAAATACTCTGGGCATTGTCCCTAAGTCCCTAACGGGTAAAATGGGCTTCCCCTCAAACGTTGCACTTGGTAAAAAACTCAAGGAAAAATCATACTTCAGTAGCAGCGAAAGCTGGTACTTGAGACCAGACACCTAGCTGCTTTTGATATGAACATATAGGTAAAGCATGGTGTCTTTGTCTTTCTTGGTAGAAAAAAAGCATGATTCTTGTAGAACATCTTTGAGAATGCTCAGGAGGTTGGTTTAGGATCCCTCCCGATATCAAATCTGCATATCCTCAAATTCTATCAAATGGTATATAGTATTTGTGTCTTCCCATATACTTTAGATCACCTCTAAGTTACTTATAATACCTGATGTAGTGTTAACACAACATAAATAGTTGTTACACTATGTATGTTATAAGGAACAAGGACAAGAAAAAAGTCTCTTATGTGTTTTTCTAATACTTTTAATCTGAGGTTGGCTGGATCCTCAGATGCAGCGCTCACCGGTGGCAGACGGTGAGCACCGTTCCTCTCCCCAGGGTGCTTGGGTCTCTAGCTACACGAAAGTTTCTCAGGCATAGAAGACTGTTCAGCCACACTTTGCATTTCCTAAACAAATGTGCAGCACCACAACGTGTGTGTGGCAGCTGACGGTGCACTCTGTGGCTTGTACTCCGAGTTGGACGGTCAGGTCCCCAGCTGTGTGTGTCTCTCCCATGAGGATGAGTGGCCTCACAGCCTTCTAATGGATTGTGGCTGACATCACAGCACCACAATGCATTCTAATGCATCTCACTCCCTACTTTCAGGTGGATTTTGATTATTTTGATCCGCTAGTCACTTTTCATTTTCCGTTTTATAAAACCCCTCCTTGCGTTTTCCCAAAGGCTTGAGTTTTTTCCTGTCAGCCATGCATTGAGGAAAGGCACTAGCAAGAAGTTGATATAGTGGGTCTCTCACAACCCTGCCACTTCCACAAACAAAAGAAAAAGAATTTCCAGAAGTTTTGCTTACAAAAGTAAGCCTTACCTCCCTTTAGAGAGGCTTGCAGTTTGTCCATAAACTATAAAGTATTTGTATTGCGGGAGGAGTGAAGTAAGTATAATTAGTATGCTTTAGCAGCTGTCCGATCAGACACATCATAGGACAATGGCATTCGGTTTGATGGAAAAGGCTTTTTTGACATGGAAGTTGCAAGTTTGCTAAAATCAATAGCAAACATTCTAACTGTTCCTCTACAGTTGAAAGCCACTGTAGGAGAAAAAAATTAAGTACTCTAAACAAAGTTCTTTCTGTTCGACTTTCCAAAAAAGTAACACAATAGAACTAATCTGCCAGCTCTCTAGACCCCTATAAAGTTAGTTACTGGCAATACATTAATTTGGTGTTTTCCATGAGCTACGTGTAACAGTACTCAGGTTCTGTTAAAGTGAGTATTGACTAATGCCTGTGTTGGTATCAAAATCATTCCAGCATGTTTTCCTGTACTGAAGTGTTGAACATTTAATGTTTTACTTACTTGCTTAATTTCATTTTTATTTTCATTCACCATGACTTACAAGTCACCTTCTGATCTTCCAGGATAAAAAGTAAATATTTGAAATAAGTGAGGCCTTAAGTACTATGTAAGCTTATGGCCCTAATAGATTTGTTCCTGGTATCTCTTTAATTTTAATTACCTTTGAGTGGCTGTATGATATTTATAATTCATTCATTTTGAGAAGTATGCAGTGACATCTTTTGCTCTTACCTGACACTCTTTTCAGGGAAGAGCCTCAGAATTTTATCAGTGCATGAGATTGCACAGGGATCCCAGGGATTGAGGCAGGAGATTAGAGCCAAACCTGGCTTCAGGGCCCATTCTTGCTGCGTACCAGTGGTGTGTTTCAGTTTGTTCCTCTATAGAATGGACCCTCTGATACTTACCTTACAGGGCAGTGATGATCAAATGAGATAAACGAAAAGGAAAACTGGGCTAGAAGCCAACAGCCCAACATCAAAGTTGGCTCCCCCTGGGGACTACATGGACCCCCTTTCGCCCAGAAAAATTCCTGCTCCTCAGGTATAAAACCATGAAAAGAGAATCCCTGACTTGAGATTTCTTGTGTAGAGTGAATGAAGTAATACATCTAAGGACATAGCAGAGTGCTGGGCACAAATGTCTCCCTAAATAGTACCTCTTATTACTAAAAAGTACACACTAGGGACTTGGCAGGTCCCTTTTGCACTGTCCCACAACCTGTACCTGGAAAAACAAATGGAATTCTGCCCAAGGATTCTGTCAAGTTTTCAGAAGAGAAAAGGACAGGAGAGGAGAGGAGAGGAGAGGAGAGGAGAGGAGAGGA
>PVJA010001240.1:81984-132776 GCA_004027025.1 Myocastor coypus | reverse complement strand
TACAGTGTGTGGGCATGACCCACCTCCCTATTGATGTTGCATAGAAAAAAAGAAAGAAAAAAAAAAAGGAAAGAATATACTTCTCTTTGGACTAAGAGGAAGCAGATACATACACAGTCAAAGGTTTTGCAATTGCAGTGTGCCACCAGTAAAGTTTGTGATGTTGGAGGCTATTGAATCTAAGCCTCTTAAAGCTCATCTCACCAATCTAGCTCTGCATGGAAACCATTTTGGATATCAGTAGAACTCTTTCTACCTCTTTCAAAAATTAAGTGTTATGTTTGAGAGCTAGCAGCTAAAACCACTATTTTTAATTTAATTTATTTATTTCATTAACTATTGAAAATCAAAAATTATATAGCATATTCAAAATTATAAAAATATTGAAATGTGAAAGATATAACATGTAGACAAAGTGAATTTTAGAGAAATATTTCTGAAATGAATACATAGCAGGAGATTAATAATATATTGTACATTTTAAATAACTTATTTATAAACTTAAATGAATATAATAAAAATTGTCTAAATAAAAATGAAGAAGAATTTACTGATCAGTCATAATAGTTCACCTTGTGCCCAAATCAAGAAACTGATATTTACATAATTAGTATTCTGAAAGGAGAAAGGGATAGGCAATAAGTATTTACAGATTTAAAATTTCTAAATTTAGTTGAAATTATAGCACCACTTTTCCAAGAAAAATGAACCTTTCGCCAAAGAAACATAAATAAAATTATACCTAAATACACAAAAATGAAATTGTCCATAGCTAATTATAAAGAAAAAAATCAATAAAGCATATGCTTTAAAGAAAATTAGCTGTGGAGGAGCAAAATTGAATAGCATCGTATTCCACATCAGAAAAAAAAAGGAGCAAGTGGCTAAGAAACTAGACTAATTAATTCAAAGGACTAAAAAAAAATCTGTCTACATTGAATTTTATACTTAGCAAACATACTTTTGAAAGCTAAAAGTAAAATATAAAACTCAAAATATTCTAAAATTTCCAGATGTAGTATATAGAACATAAAAAAGACGATAATCCAGAAGGCAAGAGAAGTTGCTGTATGGTCCTGGGTAAAGAATAAAGAGTCTCAAAATGATAATTATACGGGATTATGTAAAATATAATTATATTGGATGAGCCCAAGGACAAGGAAGAAGTAATACAAAGTCAATGGAAAATGGAAATATACTTTTTAAAGTGTCCAATACTAGGAGAAAATATCATACCATGTATTATAAGTAGAATATAAGTCAAAGATACAGTATAAATCATAAAATAGGAATTAAAATTAAATAATATTCAGAAATTAATTAAATATTAGTTATTTAAAATTATCTTAAATATTTCAAAACTATTCCAAAATTAAAATTAAATGATGAGTCCAACTAGGAGGCCAGAATGTTGTATATTATGTGTATGAATCTGTGATAAATTCAGAATACTTGCATAGTATTTTTTTTTTTTTTGTCTTTTTTAGACAGGGTCTCACTGTGCAGTTCAGGCTGGCCTAGAGCTCACTTTTGTATCCCAGGCTGGTCTCAAACTCGCACTGATCCTCCTGCCTCAACCTCCCAAGTGCTGGTATTACAGGCGTGCGCCACCACACTCGGCATTGCATAGTATTTGTATAGGTTATAATATACAAAAATATCAACTAAGAAAATGCTTTCATGTTAGTAAAAAAATTACTAAGACTGAAACATAACATAAAGACTGGAATGACAAATGTATGACCAGCACTTCTAACAGTTTGGGGATAGGATATCTCACAAAGTTCTAGTGTGTAATGGACATGAACAGTGTCCATGATGCTTACTGATGGCCAGGTGTCACTTATGGGACTGAGATACTGCTATTTCCTTGATATCCACCCTGCAGACCCAGACAGAATCATGACCCATTGGGTACAGGAGAAGTCCATTTTTAGAGTATGCTGGTGGACATATTTTGTTGCTGTATATAAAGAATAACTGAAAGACTGTGGTTGCATAGCTCTTTTCCTCCTGTGTTTAATTTTTTGCCCTCTTTGGTGGATTCTTTCCATTCTCCTTCATGGAGTTGTGGTCATTTTGATCCCTCTGTAGAATATCTTTAAGTAGTCTGTGGAAGATAGGCCATGTCATTATGCAATTCTTTGTCATAGAAGTATTTCACTTCTCCATTATACTTGAAAGAGAGTTTTACGAGGTATATCAGTCTGAGTTGGGATTTCTTGTAAGACTCATAGTACTTTGATCCATGTTCTCCTCTTCCTCCTCCTCCTCCCCCTTTTCCTCCTCCTGCTTCTTCTTTTGGTGGGACTGGGGTTCAAATTCACAACCTTGTACTTGCCAGGCAGGCACTTGTGACATGGAGCTATCTCCCTGGCCTCTCCATGCTCTTCTTAACTTGATGGTGTATAAAGAGAAATCTGCCATTATTCTGATGGGTTTTCCTTTAAAAGTGATGTTTCTTTTCTCTAGTGGCTTTTAGTATGTTGTTCCTGTGCTGAATTCTGAGATCTCCACTATTATATGTCTGGGTGTGGTTTTAATTGGGTTGATGTTATCTGGAGTTCTATATGCTTTGGTTCTCTGAATGTCAAATTGTTTCACCATATTTGGGAAGTGTTCTGCTATGGCTTCTGTCCTTATTGTTTTTATATCATTTGTATCGACTCCTTCTTCCTCATTGATGCCTATTAGTTGTACATTGTTCATCTTTGCAACGTCCTGCAGGTGTTGAATTCTTTTTTCCTGCATCCTAATTTTTTTTAAAGAGATTTTTTCTTACTTTTTCACTAGCTGCAATGGTGTCTTCAAGGTCTGAAATTCTATTTTAATTTTCATTCAAATGGTTTTACCAGCTTGTGATTGAGGTTTTAATTTCCTGTATAGCACTTTGAATCTGCATCATGCATTCTATTTCTTTCCTATATTGCTCATTCAAGGATTCAGTCATTTTTCTATTCTCCTTTATTTTTTTATCAGTGTCTTCTTTAGGAGCACTTGGTACTTCTTTCATTATAGTTATCATTTCTTTTTTTACTTCAGAAATTATTTCTGATCTGATTTCCTCTATATCTTTCTGCAGTTGCTTTTTTTGTTTTTACTTCAGATGCTATTATTTCGGAGATTTCAGGTGTTTTCCATTTTCTTCTGTGCTATTGTTTTCTGCATTTGTTCTGGTTGGGTTTGGGGCCTGAGAATGCATTTTGCTTCTTCTCTTTGTCATTTTGTATAGCCCTGCTATCTGACCTTTAGTGTAGAGCTTTGGTAGAGATCTTACTTTAGCACCAGATCTGGATCTACCACATTCAAACTTGTCCAGGTGGGTGTGGCTTGGATCTAGCTGCTGAGCTCCACTTCTTGCTGCTCTTGCCCTTGGAGGTGAACCTGCTGTGTGCCACTCTGGCAAGATGTTCTGCTCCTGGATCAGTTGGTCGGGTCTTGCCTCTAGCCTCTCTGCAGGGAGTTCTGCTGCAGGGTTCAATACACCACCTGTCTTACAGATGAAGTCCCACTCACGTACTGGACGTGAGCTCTGGCTCAAATGAGTTTCTGGTGAGCCCACTCACACCTAAGAACTGTATTTGAAATCTATCCTCCTAATTTCTCATTTTTTCTAGATCATCCAGTCAGTGGCCATGCTGGTCTCATTTCTTTTTTCTTTCACTGATGCCTATGCTTCATGCTGCATTGTGTTCTCTCTCCTTTCCTTTGTTGTAATCTCCTTTTTCTCACTGTTGACACAAAATATGTGACATTCAAAATTAAGGGAGGAAAGGTTTATTTAGCTCACAGTCTATAGAGCTTTTAGTGTGTAATTGGCTACCTCCATGGCAGGGTGATACATGGTAGAGGGCAACAGTACATGGTGGCAGAAGACAGCAAAAGCAACACGGGGAAGGCAATGAGTCTCTTCCCATCCCTTATATTGTATCCAACCTACCAGGATTCGAGCTGTGCCAATACAATCAGTTGACCGATCCAGTATTTGAGTTACTTTTTACTCATTGCTGGGATAAAATACCCAACATCCAACATTAAGGAAGGAAAGGTTCATTTAACTCACAGTTTGTAGAAGTTTCATTCTATACTCAGCTGGCTCCAAGGCAGTGTGGCACATGGCAGGGGACAATAGCTCCTGGTGGCAGAAAACAGCAAAACAGCAGGAGCCAAAACGGAGGAGCGCTGACAGAGAACAAGCTTCTTTTCTTCCTTGTGTTGCATTCAGGATATCTTTTGTAGAATCCAGGTGTAGCACTGATATCCATAATCCCAGCATTGGATCATGAATTAATCACAGACACTAGAAGCCCACCACCCATCACTGCATGAGGTTTTGTGGAGACAATTAGACACAAACCACAATATCCAGCAATTACCCACCCTTATTCCCAGCACCCCTAATCCCAGCATTATACTATAAATCGATCACACTCTCTAGGTTCAGCCACCTTCAAAGAAAGCCCTATGACCCAGTGAGGTTTTGGTGGATATCTAGACACAGACTGTAGCATAGTACTTCTAGTCTATTTCATTTTTATTTTGTTCTTAGAATTTAGGCTTACTAGCTTTCAGTTATAATCAAGGATTCAGCTGAAGTTTTTTTTCTTGATAAAATTGAGCTCTAGGCTCATAAACTTGGATTTATCTCTCTCTCTCTCACACACACACATACAAACACACACAATCTCTCTCTCTCTCTCTCTCTCACACACACACACACACACACACACACACACACACACACACACGTCCAGCCAAGGCCTGTAGGTCAGACAAATTCTTATATTACTCTGCTTCATGGGATACTCTTGTCATTTTGGCCTTTCCCTGACTTAATGATGGCCATGTACTGGCCTGGGGTCCTTCAGCTGTCAAATATTTAGTTTCTGAATAAATATTTATATTGCTACTATTTTGTGGTTTTAAAAATAACCATCTGCTGAAATCTTCTCTCTTGTTAAAGACATCCTATTCTCCACTGGTGTAGACCACTGCTTCTCCCATAGTTACTGCTCAGTGGCAGTGTGATTCTGTGACAGCATAGCTGTTACTAAAGCACAAGATGCGTGGAAAGCTGTGAGTGATGTCTGGGTGCAGGGGAGTGATGTCTTGGGGGCCTGAGCAGGTAGGTGGTTAGCGTGAGGACTACCACCCAGGTTTGTACTGGTCAAGAAGGACTGGTATCCATTATCTGTCTCTCCTATCTCTGAAACCTTATGTAAACTTCACAAAAGTTAATCTCCAGTGTAGAAGGGGTTCTGGGGACAATAATGTACAATGTCAAAAGAGGTTCCTGTAAATGTTACTATCATGGAAAAGTGGAAGCTCCATTTGGATCCTGCAATAACTATAATTATGGAAAGAAGCTCCCATAAGCCTATATCAGAGGATTCAGATGGGGGCTATTATGGTTTGTGTCTAGTTGTTCCTCGAAGGCCTCACGCAGTCACAGGGAATCTTCTGGAGTTTGTGATTGATTATTGTGGGCGTGGATGCTGCACCTGGCCTAGGGCGGGTAATTTGTATTACAGTGCGAGGAGGGGGCAGAGAGGCGTCCTAGCTGCCTGAGCTGCTGCCCTCCACTCCCTTTGCTCTCTGCTCTGTGCTGTTCTGCCTTGGAGTCAGCTGAGTATGTGCTGGAACCTTCACTGACTGTGAGCTAAAGAAGCCTGTATTCCCTCAATTTTGGGTGTCAGGTATTTGTCACAGCAATGAGAGAAGACTAACTGCGACAGGAGCAAATTCTTATCACCCTTAAAATGAAGAGTGAATGGTCTCCTGAAGACACACTGTATTGTGACTGTTAAGGGATGAAGGCAGCTAAGTTTCCATATTTGTATGATGTTATGAAGATATTCTATATCCACTGCAGATAACTTTGGAAACACAGAGGGTTAAAATTATGCAAAATTCAAAGTTATCAGAATGTATTCATATTTGGTAGTGTTTGTGCAGCTCTCTATATCTAGCTGGTAGATTTGCTGCAGCAGGAGGTTCTTTTATGTCTTGCAGCTTGTTACCTCACAGAGATACAACTGTGTGTCACTAAAGTAGTAAATGTGAAAGGTATAGTGACCTTGGGTGACCATAGAGCAGCCACATGCCTCATTCTAACTTCTTAGGAGTTTAGACAACATTGTGTGCTCCAAAGAATTTGTAAAGTTTTTGGGTTGTGTCCTGGAAGATTATCAAGGCAATATGGTGGTGTGTAACTGTGTATGTATGTATGTATGTATGTACATGTGTATGTATGTACACTTGTACATAATTAAATTATTTATTCAATGGTCTAATTGTCTTCCCGTAACATCATAATACAAATACCATGTTGTTGGATATTGTTAAAAATGTGAATTGAAGTAACCACATTACATTCTATAAATGAATCTACTTGATCATTCTATTTGACTTTACTGGATAGTTATGTGGTTCCTGTGCTTTTTAAGCTCCACATTCTGTATAACTGCTCGCCAAGATCCTTGTCTGATTAAACCCCTCTTCTAGATTGAGCTCCTTAATCATTGACATAGCATTTCATTTGTTTCCTTATATTGAAAACAACTATAATTAATGATTAATTTTTATAGAGTATCTTTGGAACAATTATCTGCATGATTGGGTAAATGATCCACATGCACCATTTCTATAGTTTTATAAAGATATGTACATATGCACACCAATTGGGGGAGGAATTTAAAAAAATCATAGTAATCACTCTGTGGCTTCTGGAATGAGTAAGACAACCCTGGGTGCTAGAATGCTCAACTGGGAGTTGAAACCCTGGTTCTGCCGGTTCTGAGCTGTTTGTTCTTTGATAAATTTACTTATATACTTTTTTTTTTTTTGGTGGGACCAGGGTTCGAACTCACGACCTTGCACTTGCCCAGCAGGCACTTGTGCCTCGGAGCTATCTCCCCAGCCCCCTGATAAATTTACCTAACTCCTCTGTGCTTTAGTTGTTTCCTCAGTCAAATGAGATGAATAATTAGGTCTCTAGAGACTGGGGAGATGGCTCTGTGGTCTAAGCACCTGCGTGGTAAGCACAAGGGCCTGACTTCGACCTCTAGTATTGCATTCCTTGCAGGCCCTGGAAGCCCAGGAGTGTTGTGTGGGCCCCAAACCACGCATGGTGGGGTATGATGACACATGCCTAGAGTATCGGCGATGGGGAGGCTGAGACGGGACAATCACTAGGATTCCCCAGCTGTGTAGTGATGCCCTATACCAAGTAAAGGAAAAGATTTTTAAAAATTGAAAAGATAATTAGGTTTCCTTCTTCTGTTTGTTATGCACATTCAATGGGATGATTCAGAGCTACCCATAGCAAGCACTACATAAATGCCAACCATTATCTCTTGCTTCATCCTCTTTGCTTTATCTTGAAATTTTAAGTGCCAGCCCTTCAGAGCATAGCGCTAGGTAGAATCCTGCTTTCTTCCTAGGGAATTGCTGTGCAGGTTTTTGAAATATCTCCTTTTGGGTGGCGAGCTACTGACTGTAGTTGGAGTTGTTTTTATTACCCTGACACTCTTCTGCAGGAGATCCTGACACTGAACTTTTACTTCTAAAGAATTATATGAAATATCTTCTGCAAAATAACATGCTCTCTCTGCTCTTTCGTGTGTAGCACCGCCTTTTGAGTACTGTATTATGATCACTCAGACCTGTTTTTCTTTACAGCTGGCAAATTTTCCCAGACTGTGTGAGGAAACAGAAAGGATCGTTGCTAACCACATTCGGGAGCGAGAAGGGAAGACAAAGGACCAGGTGAGGAGAGATCTTCCCTGAAGGGAAAGGGCCTTGTGGGAAGTGGCAGTCCTCTAAGAAGTCATCTGCTGGTCTCCAGAAGTCAGTCAAGCCCTTCCTAGCTATGGAAAAAATAGTGGGACATTGTATTCATTCTTCTTTTGTGCTACTATTTTACACATGTCACAAATATAAAAAATGTAAAGACTTTAGAAGAAAGAAGTCCATAAGCAGTTAAAGCAGTTCCGTTATGTTTTTCACCTACAACACTTCATGATCATCATGTACACCTCTCTATTATAGATACTTCCCAATTTAAAAACCACTAATTCAGAAACACACACTTTAAAAAAAAAATTTTTTTTTTTTAAGACAGGGATTCTTAACTTATATTTGGGCTCCAGGATGTTCAGAAACTCCTAAAATGTTATGCACAATGTTGAGTGAGTTTACTTTTTTTTTTTACCAAGGAGAACAGTGATAGCATTTGCTGACCCTTTTAATCATCTTATATATGAAACTTACCAGTGAAAACAAATTGCAGAACTTTTCCAAGCATTTCTTACTATTTCTCATGGAATGACTTTGAAACTGTCTTCTAAACTAGTTCCGTTACTTTAAAATATTTTTTTTATTTTATGCATTTAGGACAGGGGATACAGGGTCTACAGGGCCTCTATGTAGATCGGACTCGTAGAGATTCTCCTGCTTTTAGCCTCCCAAAGTGTTGGGATTACAGGCCCTTGCCACCATGCCCAGTCTCAATTGCCATCTCAGTGTGCCTCAGAGGCGGGGTAATTTTTTTTGTTTTAAAGAGAATAGAAGCTTTAAAACGTTAAAAATGCTACAGAATTTTGAAACAAGATGATAGGAAATTAATAATGGTTGCCATGCGGCATTTTGTTATCTTCAAAGTAGTTGTTCAGCTTACCAGATAGAGGTGGGTAACATTGATCGAACAATGAAATATTGCCTGTTCCTTTCTGTAAACCAATAGAAATTAGTAGTAGAATTGGCTTATATCTATATCTATGTCTATATCAACATAGATATAGGTATAGATTTGTATATATCTATCTCTGTCTCTGTCTCTCTCTTTATCTCTCTTTCTATCTTCTTTCTTTTCTCCTTATCCTCATCCCAGTTGTTCTTTACTTTTGAACAATTCTTTCCTGGAAAGATGACTTTTAGGTGAAGATGATTCATTTTAAAAGATGAAGGACTAGGACCAGTGTGATAGCTTCAGTGGACTAAGCACCTGCTTAGGCAAGCACAGGGACTGGGGTCCTATTCCTGGCACCACATGCTGCCCTGCCCCTGCCCCTGGGCACACTGAGCCAGCCACTGAGACGGGGAATGGCAGCCATTCCTGTAATCCCAGCAGAAGGGGCCAAAAACAGGAGGGTCACTACTATGAGTCTGAGCTGCATAATGAAAACAAATACATTAAAAAAATTGAAAAAAAAAAAAAAAGTAAAGGTGGAAAGAATATTTGGCTCTGGCCCTGTGCTCTCCACCAAATCACCATATGATCTGTGTAACTCGCCCCTTTGGACTGTTGTCTTCTCATATACAACATTGGGATGTTGATTTTTTTTTACCAAACTGTAAATTCTTTTATTAACAGGCATTATAAACAGATAATATTAATCTTACTTAAAAACCCTGAGTGCCACGCCAGTGAATATACAGCTCATGAATAACTTAAGTATTTCCCATTAAAAGGAAACATACAGCATACAAACCCTACCCTGAACAAAGAAGCTGGACTGTGGATACATGACTGATGTATCTAAAACGATGAATGTACAAATGTTAATTATGTGAGCAGTATAGCTCTCCCATTCCCTTCATGCTTCACTCTCCTCGGAACCTGAGTTTTGAACTTCCTCTTCTAAAATTGGTACAATCAAGTTATCCTTTGACATCAAATTATATTTCACCACAAATTTAGTAAACCGATGACATAGAAATGCTTCATTTTCATATTCATCAAATATCTGCCAGTGATGAAAATAAGCATGTGAAAAATATTCTGTAAATCCTATGGCATACAGATCCTAGTTCTGCTACAGGTGATTCTTTTATGTTAACCTTGCTGGGAAAGTGTTTGTTGCTATTGAGCAGGCAGGCAGCACCATCAAGTGTGTGTCTGGTATAGTCGATGGCAGGGCACTCTTTTGGAGTTTTATGAAGGGCACACAAAAAAAAATCCATTGTTCAGTTGCTGTCATCTGAGTACAGGTATCTGGATGGCATTCCCTCTGAAGTTTAGCAGGAAGTCCATTTAGCTCAAGGCAGAACAGAACTGCCTGAGATGCTCATACTTCTCACACACCTTCATCCTGGCCTCCAGCTGGTTCGAGGATTCTGTCGATATTGGAGCAATCTGCCCTTATGTTCTGTTGGATATACTGCTAAACAGCAAGTATACTGTCTGTTTCATCAAATGATTCATCAGGCCAATTATAGAAATCCTGCACCTTGGTGCCCGGCCTGTTCGGCCTCAGCACTGCTGTACCCTCCACTGTGACCATATTGCCAGAGTCGGTGTAGCCAGCGTGGGTACCCGGATGTCGGGGCGCTGCCAAGGGGGCGGGGCAGAGCGCACCCTTGGGATGTTGATTTGTATGATTGTTGAAAACCCCTGTAAATTGGTATTTCAAGACTATGTCATTCTGAGGTGAATTGGAAGAAGGAGAAGAGGAAGGGAAGAACAGGGAAGACAGAAAGTTAAAATTTAAAAAAGTGGATTAGAGAGTGAAACCACAGTAGTGGAAGAGATGCATGCAGCACAGAGTATGTGGCTGTGGGTGGCCAGGAGGCAAAAGTGGAGAGGCAGGGCACTGGAGGCCCAGCAGCTGGGGACTTCGATGAGTACTCCCAAAACAACTATATCTCTGCCCGGACACTGGGACTCGCTGTTACTACTTTTTATCGCTATGCTGTGAGAGTTAATTAACCACTATTTATAGTTTTCACTTCTTTTCCAGATTTCACAATCTTGGTTAGCTATGAAGCCAGAAGTAAAAATAATAGGCATTGTGACTTAGCAGCAATAAACAACTCGGTGGTAACTCATGAGTCAGTGAGATGAAGCCGTGGGTGAGAGCTGTAGCTCCAAGCTGCACTCTCCATCCCCATCCCCGTGTGATGCCTCGCATCAACAAAGCTTCACTCCTTAAAGACCAACTGTACACCTGGCCTGAAGGAAATAAGCTATGCCAATTTAATACTATTAAATTATTCAAATTATAATACATTCTACTTACCTGTTAGGGATATTAGAGAAACTAATATTGAAAGGAAAATAGTATACTTATTAAACATCTTTGTGATTATAGCTAAATCAGTTGTTCACTTGTTTCATGTCTCCCATTTTTGTTTTACTAAAGTGACAGATTTGAATTTACTGTTTGTTCTGAAACAGGTAGATGTAGGGTATAAAAACCAGCTGTGGTTGCCATGGGACTGAAGCAAGAAGCAGGCAGGCCTAGGATTGTGCAGAGGGAAATTGGTTGGGGTCTTACTGATGGGAATGTGTACTGGCTGGCCACAAGACCAGGTGGATTCCTGGAATTTGAGTCAGAGGTGGGAGGATATGACATTCTTAGGAAAAGTGACTTCATCCAAGCCAGAACAAATATATTTTATCTCAGGATCTAGGCACATTCCTGGTGCCAGGGTAAGGTCCTAAAGCCCTGTGTACCCCTCTAGGGGATTTGTTAGGCATCCCCCTCTTAAAGGACACTATCAGATGGCTTGCTTTCACAATTAACAGCTGCCTCTCGAGGCTGGGGGTGCTCACCTCTAACAGAACTGTGTGCTACAGTAGAAACATGCATCTTGGTAATAGGATCTGCCAATTAAATTCTGAGCTAGGGCTTGCCTTGGGCCATATGGTGCTTCTGCAGTACAGGATCTGTCAGGGTGACCCATTCTCCCCAGCCTCTGCACCTGAAACATTCTGAGGGATTCTTAGTTGTGTGTCTTTAAATAAGAGAGTAATTGACTACCTCTGCTCAGGAAGCTTTGTGAGGGAAAAATTCTCAAAATGAAACATTTGGGAAGCTATAACTCTTATTTTGTGAGCATTTTTTATTTAAACAAAGACGTTTGGAACATCCATACACGCCAGCTATTCCTCTAGGGGTTTCTGTACATGTAGTAATACTTGGTCACATGACTGCTTGGACATTGAGATGAACCACGAAAGCAAAGCCTCAGAGTCCATAATACTAGGTATTGAGAAAAACCAATAGTAAGCGGCCACGTGAATGAACTACTCCCTGTGAGACAAATTGTTCTTTAAGCTTAGTAGATAGTTACAAATTTTTTTTTTCTTGTTTCAGAACTTTTGTTTGTTTATTTATTTATTTATTTTTATGGCCGGCTCAGCCGGGCTGGCGCAGCATGTGGTGCCAGGGATCGAACCGCGGTCTCTGCAGCCGCCCAAGCTTTCCTAAGCAGGCGCTTTAGACCACTGAGCCATCCTGCCGGGCCCAGATAGTTACAAAATTAAAACCACAGATATTTACTCAGTACCCACTACATGGATCATACTAGATGCTGGGGATAAATTAGGGAACAAGATAGATGTAGTCCCTATTTCTACAGATGTTATAGTCTTGTGGGGAGACAGATCAATCAAAAAATTATGGAAATAAATATGTTTGCGGTAAACATTAAGATTAGAAAATACAGGCTATATAAGTTATGATCAAAGCGTATAGTAAATGTTTAAATTTTAAGAAAGTTATCACTTTTAAAATATCCCCCTTGCTGTAAATACACTTATCCCATTATTCCTGCCACATTCTGAAGCAGTTCTTGTAGTCCTCTTTTGTGAGTGTCTTTCATTATGCAGTCATTTCTGCTTCAGTGCTCTGAGTTAATCCAAAAACATTTGTCTTGCATGGTTACCTCAGTTGTCGGATTTTGCATGGTCCCTGATTCAGTGAATAAGGCAGATGAGGTCACAGAGTAATATTCTTAGGCGGCTGCCTTCCCATTGGATGGGACTTGGCAGCAGCTTCCGCAGCACTTTCTGGTTTTTTTTGGTTGTACCTCATAAAGACACTCAGCATAGAGGAGTTGCAGAACTGCTTCAGAAAGTAACAAGAATGATGGAACAAATGTGTTCAACCTAGGGGGAATAGTCTTAGGGGGGTTAATGGCAATGTATCTTTTACTCTAATAAATTGTAAAATTTAAATATTCGCTGTATATTTTGATCATACCTTGTAATAGATGTGTGCACAATCTAAATATGGACTCAGACTATCTAGAGTCATAGCAGGGTCCATCCTTGTATGAGGACAAGGGGTGAAACTCAGGGGAGGCTTTCTCAAGGAAGTATGCAAGGGGGAGCGTGATGCAAAATCCATTGGTTAATTGTCAGCCTGGAGGACTCTGATGTGCTTGTGCGTTACCCTCAGAGAAGTGAGGCAGCCTGAAAACACTCAGTGTGTGTATCAGAAATACATCTGACCAGGTGAACAAATCTGCAGAGAGGCTTCCGAATCTCTCATTGAAGAGTTCACAAGTACCTTAGAATTAGAACATTTTCTGGTGACCCAGCATGTGTTTGATCCATTCCTTCACAAATCTGTTTTGCGTGCATATGACGCCCCAGACCCTGGCCGAGGCACAGGGGCCATGGCAGCCAGTGTACTGACTCTGCAGAAGTGTGCTCCATTGGCTGGGAGCACCACAAAGGAAAGCAGGGTAGGGTTTGATGCTAGAATTGTGAGAATGTTAGTGGAGATGAATCGGGGAAGATCCTTCTGATGAAGGACAGTTTTTGCAAAGTGCAGGCTGCTGTTTTGATTTGATAATGAAGCCTGAAGGACGTTTTATTTTTATTTGTGCATTTCCTTTCTGAGTTATTTAATGATATACTTCTGATTGCCAAGAGGGAACTCTAGAGATAGAAAAGGAGTGAAAAAGAAGAAGTAATATTGCTTATACATCCTTGCATTTCTTTTGAATGTTGTGCTATGCTTTAGAGGAAAAGAAAAAATTTGATAGCAAGTAATATATGATTTAATTCTAAGACTGACTTATTATTTAAATTTTAACTTATGAATTTAGAGTGTAAAGGTTGAGTCTAATGAAAAAAATTAGTGCAACTTTTCATTCTATTTTTTTTAAGGAATTTTATTATTATTTTTTTTCATGTTTCAGAACTTTGTTTGTTTATTTATTTTTATGGCTGGCTCAGCCTGCCCTGAGGGCAGGGCTAGTGCAGCATGTGGTGCTGGGGATAGAACTGCCGTCCCTGCAGCCACCCAAGCTTTCCTAAGCAGGCGCTTTAGACCACTGAGCCATCCTGCTGGTCCCTTTTTCATTCTTATGAAAAATCACTTTAAAAATTAAGTGCAGGGACCAGGCATGGTGGCACATGCCTGTAATGCCAGCACTCAGAAGGCAGGAGGACTCCTCAATTTTGAGTCTATCTTAGTCTACACAGTGAATGTCAGACCAGACTAAACAATAAGGCCCTGTCTCGATAGAAAAGGTCACTAAGTAATTTATAGGCAATTAATGAATTTATTTAGTATTTTAGAGACAGATCTACAGGGTGTTTAGGGTCTCACTGCTAGATTGAACTTATAGTGATCTGCCTGTTTATAGCCTCTCAAGAGCTGAGATTACAGGGGCGTGCCACCATGTCCAGTCACAATTGCTGGGTCACTGTGCCCTGGTGACGGGGCTGGCATGGCAGACCTGGGGATGAACCCCTGAGCCCTGTGCCTGCTTGCAGGCACTTTAATCCACATATGATCAACCTTAATTATTGAATTTAGTATTTGAAAATTTTTAAAGTGGGTGTCACTGATGAGACTCTTTGCCTTGCAGGTCCTGCTTTTGATTGACATTCAAGTATCATATATCAACACCAACCATGAAGACTTCATTGGCTTTGCAAAGTATGTGAAACAATTGACTGTCCTTTGTTAGTGCCCCTGGTTTGTACAGAGCACACACTCCAAAGTTCCACTGTAATTCCTATAATTCCACACCTTTTGTGGGTACTCTCTGTCAGTATTAACTTTGAGTCTCTCTACTGCAGGTTGGGATTCCAAGGCTGAAGGAGAGATTACTTATTAAATTCTCAATAAAGTACTATAGTTAGTTCTATTATAAAGCATTTTAAGTCTTATGTTTTAGATACTCATTATTTCTGGAATATAATTGGCAGTTTGTACTTGAACTCTTATAGATAAATAGTAACAGATGTATATTTATAATTTGAAATAATTTCTTACAATAATTTGAAATATCAAGTACAAGTCATAGGTTATGAATGCTTAGGACTTTTTAAGAATCAATATAGAAGCCTTTAAAATTTTTTTTTGTGAACTTAGGTCTAATCTGTTGTGTTAAATATTCTCTTTAAAAGTCACATATATGGTTTATACATCTTTATTCACTACATTGCTATTCCTTCCTGATATTGTCATATGGACATTATGGTTATTCAGGGTATATTATTCCTCCAGAGGTCTTTTCAATACTATGAATTTCCATATATTCTTGGAATTAATTTTTGTTTAATTTAAAGAATATTATTCTAACTCTAATAATATTTAGGTCTTGTAAGTGGTTCCAGCTTCAACTCTATAAAATCTATTTTATGTAAGATGTAAAATGAAAGAGCCTATGTACTTCTACTTTAACTGTACTTGTATAGAACAGAGACAAAAAATAAAGCTCAACAAAATGCCAAACTAATTTACTTTAACATAGCCTGTCTTAAAAGAAATAGATAAATATTAAGTAGTGATTTGGAAAATTTATGCTTAGAGAGAAAATTCCCAGTTACCCAGACACTATCACAGTCTAATCTGGGCTATTTTTAAATGCCTAGCTGACAGTGTAAATCTTGTACTGAGTGGTTATTAGTGTTGTGTGGTAGATTAGTTTTCCTTGATCACTTTCTCTCCGTGCAATGTGGGCATACTTGTTAGAAGACAGCAATACATACATTCCTATCTGCTCACTCCATCTAATAGGTAGGCTGGTGTTGGCCACCAAGGTTTCACATAGACCTATCCCTTGCCTCTTTGCCCCCACAACTCTCGCCATTTACATCGTTCATTTCCTTCTGCAAAATCACACTGCTTCTGATATGTACCCTTGTCCCTAGGTCTAGAAGGCAGATCTGAGAATTCCTTCCAGACCTCCTCAAAGTCCATGAACACCAGGAGGCCTGTGCTGAATTCTACTTCTGTTTTCATGGAGCAGGGTGGGGTAGGGGGAGGTTGTTGCCTTTTAGGAGCTTGCTTAATCATTAAAAAATATAGGGAAATGTGCGTAACCATTTAAACCGGAACATTGGCTGCCTACTTCATTTGCTTCTTTGAGGAATTTAAAAGACAAATCCTTGAAAAATAACAAGAATGGTGCCATTTGTGTCTATTTTTATGGATTACAAATACAAATTATAAAAGAGTAGCAGATGAAGATGTAAACTTGACACAACAACTGAAAAGTGAATGTACAGTACTTTAGCAAGGCATTTTAGCCTTCCTATATGTACATTTATTGATCTATCAAATGGAATACTAAATAATTCCTGTAATGGTCACCTTTCAGGATTGTTCAGAGATCAAACTGATGAAGTTATATGAACATACTTTAGAAAACTATGGTGTAGTCTGTAAGAATAAGTCTGTCTCTACACACACACACACACACACACACACACACACACACACACATTTGAATGCACACACATTTGGTTACTAAATACACCAATTTACTTTGTACTAATTATAATGACTAAAATATGATAGCATAATTGCTATTATTTTTTGACTGCCAATATCATCTCCAAAAATAACAGCTTTATTTTTGATTACCTATACTATTGATCCAGTTTGCTGATCAATTCCTGCCTCCTTTTGTGTTCCCTTCTCAGTTTCTAGTATTCATTATCAAAAATGATGTTTGGCACTAAGACTCGGAATAAATGTTCTTTCCATTTGTGTGCTAAGTTGAAGTACATTTAAGTGTGACATGTGATAATTATGAAAACGAAGAAATACTTATTTCAAAATCTTTGATAGGTTGTGGTATTTGCTTTTAAAAATTAAAAAAATGTGGTTGTGGCTATAAATTTTAAAGTTGGCAGGAATGCTGTTTCCATCAAGGAAGAAAAGTCAAGCCATATTTGAAGATAATTATGTAAGTATTTTTAGTTCCAAAGATAGAAAATTAAAATATGGGGTTGAGGAAAGGGAACATTTGTTGAGATTTTTTTCAGAGAGTTGCCAGAAGATAGAGACCACCTCTCAGATTTATAGGATGGTGATGTACATAGTATTTTATTCACATCATCTTTTAAAGCTGTGATGATTTCTTTTGTTCTAGAAAGTATTTTAATGGAAAACAAAGTTCTAAAATTAGAACAGTAGAATGTTCAGTGTCACCATAGTGTTCAAGGCATCTCAAAATTCTTCTCTACTGTAGAATTTTTTTTTTCCCATGTCTGGTATGTGTGACTCCATTTGCCATCTCTCAGTTGTTTATTAAACATGGGCCGTAAAATATGTACCATGTGTCACATGTGCAAGTGTGTTCTGCTGTAGACTTCTTTGGAATTTCCTGACTTCCCAAACTTAGTCATCAACTATAGTAAAGTGTCTGAATCTAAAATGTAGTATTTAGAAGTAAATGACAGCTTTTCCTGTGACTTAAGGGTATTAATTTGTCATTTTTTCCTTCTGCAAAACAACCACTCTGTTATATTTTCTAACATATCTAGTTTTTGCTTTGTGAAAAAGTAAGAACTAGGCCAAATTCTTTTTTCTTTCATGTCCCCTCATTCTCAGTAGTTCAGCTATTTGAAGAGCAGAGCAAGCTTGTTAGCTGAACGCCTTGGGAAGTAAAATTGCAAATTCTTGTGCTGGTCTTCATTTGTTCCAGGATACAATTTGCCTCCTGAGTTATAAGATTTATGCAGTCCCGTGGTTTGAGAGGGAGAGGGGCTCTCAGTAGGGGCTGCTCATGTCTCTATACCATAAGCAGCAGACCAAGGTCTGTTTGCTTTTCAGTCTTCTGAGTACGTCTCAACACCTGTTTTCTCACAGTGGAAATAATATGATGTGCATAGTTCAGTTCTTGTTATATGAGCACCATGGAAATTGCCTGGGTTGTAACATTCATTATATCTATTTCCTGATCTCCTGGAGCTCCTCCATTGCCATTTTACAAAAAGTGTATTTGAACTTTGCCACCAGCTCCAGAGCAAGCTCAGTCTTTTCCCTTTGCATTCTTCTTTTATGTTTCCCTAACACAACCTCACAATCTATCATAACAGTATGTCTAGTTCCTATTCCTACACAAGGGAATTCTCTGTCTGATAGAATCTAAATTTGAATAGTAGAGCATAATAAGAGTCTCATTTTTGATTCATAAGCATTTTTAACTATTAAATGCTTGGTTGCTCACTGGGATTATTATTGGATAGAAACATAAGCTTGGGCCATTTGAAAGGATATCTATCACTGTTCAAATGAAGTAAAAAGTTCAATGTTTAAAGTCCTTTTAAAAGTAAGTAGTCTTCCATCCTCAAATCTATTATTTTGAACTTCCTTTTTATTCTTACACTGAGTCTTGAGAGATGAGTGATCCTTCTTTCATAGTGATCCTCCCCAGTTCTCCAAGATTTCCTTGGATAATATTTAACTTGAAGTTTGAATTGACATCATTTCTTTTCCTCTTGCTTCAGTCTAATTGGATGTGTCAGATCTACATGTAGAAGTCTTGGGGCTCTAGGAAGTGTACAGATCTTGGAGGAATATAAGAGAGCATTCTAAAAGGCTATGCCACTCCACAGCTGTATTACTCAGTAGACCTTTTTGAAGTGAAGAAACTGTGTTTTAACCTGCGTGGGTCAGTCTACTAGCCACTTAACTGTATGTGACTGTTGAGCAGGTGAAATGTGGCCAGAGAAATGGAGAAAGTAAAGTTTTAATTTAAATTACAGTTTTAAATTTTGATTTAAAGTAATGAAGGTTTTAATTTAATGCTGCTTCTGTCTCCCATCTACTGGATTGGACAGCACAACTCTCAGTCTCTGGGGGAGCTCTTTTTCCAGTTTTAGTAATCTTTTTCAATCACTACTCTTCCCTAGATCCATTCTTTCTTCACTTCCTGTGTTGCGCCTAACAGATCTCACTTGCTTCAACACATCAGTTACTAACTTCATCTGATGACTCTGAATCTCGATCTCCATTCCAAAACTTTTTTCTGGACCGTGAACTAGATGTAGCTATCTACTGAACCTTTCTACTTGTGAACCTTAAAAGCTTTAACCACATAGCTCCAAATTATAATTATGGCCTGCTTTTGTAATTTGCACCTCTCCCCACTCTCTGAAGGTGCTTAAACCAGACATCTGGATGTCATTCTGTGCTTGTTCTCTTCTCTGTGTCTTCCTTCATCTTTACTGAATTCATTTGTCTCTTGCCATAATAGTTTTTGAGTGTGTCTATTTCTTTATATCATCACTGATATGCTAAAGTGAGTCTTCTCTTACTTGAATTGCAGCAACAGACTCTGCCTTTTGTCATGGTCTTTCTCACTCCCCCTGGGATTCCTTATGACTCTAGAATGAAGTCTAACCTTATTAACCTGATTTCCAATGTCCTGTATATTTGGTCTCCTGCTTACCTCTCCTGCCTGTTCTTTTTTATTTTTATTTTTTTATTTATGTATTGGATACAGGGTCTCATGATGCAGCTCAGACTCATAGTGATTCTGCTTTCTCAGCATCCCCAATGCTAGGATTATTGGCATACACCCCCACACAGCTTTGGTGGCTGACAGGGTATGTAGTACCAGGGATTGAACTTGGGTCTTTGTGTTTGTCAGGCAGGTGCTTAGACCACAGAGCTACGTCCCCAGACCTTCTTCTGCCTATTCTATCACCATTACTTTTCTCTACTCCATTCCCCAGTGTTAGGCTATAGCTAGTTGGGACACTTTGGGATTTTTAAATGTATTGTACATACTCTGGCCTAAGGACATGACTCTGACGGGCTTCCTAGTAAACATTGATAGTTTGATTATAAATAACTCTCACATTGAAATAGAATTCCATATATATTTCTTAAAAAACCTCCGTGAGCCTTGTGCTTGGTCATGCCTGTAGGGAGAGTATTAGGAACACCAAGCTTGATGCAGTAGAGTTGCTGTAGGGGAGACAGAGCCCTACCTATCAGAGAAGCCTGTTTATGTGACACAGGCATGGCAAAGACTTTGTGAGTTCTTGGACAGAGGAGATGCTGGGGTTTCTAAGAGTGTGTCATCTAGAAATGACACCTGCTTGGACTTTGAAGGCCAAGCAGGACCCCAGTAGCCCGTGGTTACTTTCCTGTGTTCTCCGCTTCACAGTTAATACTTCCCAACTTGGAGATATAATTTTTATAAAAGAATATATTGATCATGACATTTGTTGGCTCAGAAACATTGACCACTCTCTGTTACCTACAGTATAATAGTGAAGTTTTTTTTGTTTTGTTTTGTTTTTAGAATTAGCCCTAACCTACAGTAATTATAAGTAGATGACTTTAAGGTCATTTATAAATCTGAATCTCTGATAATATAATTCTACCACAATAGTTTCACTGTTCACAACTTTCCTGCCTGCCTTATCTTTCTACTCTTATTTTTATTAGAATTTAAAGTTCACATAAATTCCTAAATTCATTAAGTCTCAAGCATAAATCTAGTTGGGTTTTGTGTTTTAGTCATGTAGCAGAGCCTTCTGTGGTTATTTATATATAGTACAAAGCTTTACTACTAACCAAATCACACAGTAAGAACTTACAAGGTGATTATGTTTTGTACTTGAAACAGAAAGTTTTGTCATTTCTTTATATTCTCATATATTCACTTCACACAAATCTTATACTTTGTTACTTGTGCTTTGAGTATATACTGCTCCATCTGTACCAGATATTTGTGGGCTTCTAATATCTCATTTGTGCTTATACTTTCTTCTAAGTTCTTCAGATTTTTGACTTATGAGAAATCAAAACATTATACCAAGGTATATTTTATAATGTTCCTGAGATAACCAGTTAAGGACCTGTAACTAAGAATTATGTCCAAGGACTTCCAATTCACTTGCAAGTTTTTAGATATTTTCTTATAACACATTATTAAATAAGTACTTTTGAAAAAAATGAGTACTTTGAAATATTTTTAGTTCAATTATCATAACACAGAATTACAATAAAGATTATTTTCTAATTAGATTTTTATTATGTTGTATGTGAAGTACCTTTAAGAACCTAAATATATCATTATGGGGCTAGCTCCCACAAGACAATTATTCCTTGGGTACAAAGTAATAGTATTTTAGTGTTTACTTTGTAATATTTGAGGTTGGTTCATTCTCAGCTATCCATCCATCCTCTTCTAAGTGATTGCTTCTAAAATGTATTAGTTTGTATATTGAAACCTATTAGTAGAAATTCTCTTCATCTGGTTGTCTTAGTTACTCTTCTCTCATTGCTGGGACAAATGCCCAACACTCAAAATGAAGGAAGGAAAGGTTTATTTAGCTCACAGTTACTGGAGGTTTCAGTCCATATTCAGCTGGCTCCAAGGCAGAGAGGCACATGACAGAGAACATTCTTTTTATGGTTGAGGGCAAGAGCAAAAGTGCAAAGGGAAGAGTAGCAGCTGCTCAAGCAGCCAACTTCTCTTCCTTCCTTCCATTGAAATGCAAATAACTTGCCCCAGTGGAGGTGCCACATCCACACCCACAATAATAAATCACAAATTCCAGAAGCTGCCCCATGACTGCCTGAAGCTTTAGGGGGAATACCTATTGTATTGGTCAGGGTTTTACTTAGAGGAACAGAATAGGTATAATATAAGGAATGGATATTAACACAAAATATACCATCTATAAGGAATTATAAGATTGGCTTACAATAGTCAGCCACAGAGTCAGATGAGGAAGCATGCACAGGGCATCTGCACGCTCCGGACTGGAGAATTCAATCCCGAGGTCTGGACTTCACTGCAGCACTCTGTGTAAGTCTCTGCCGGCTGATGGGTCTGCGATGGGAGACTGAAGTGTTTGTAATGGACGCTGAAGAGTCTGCGACGGATGGCGAAAGATCCAAGCTGGAGGCCGAAGAGTCTGCACTGCAAGCCAGATGATGAAGTCTAGTCTGAATGTGAAGACTGAAGCTTCTCCGATGAAGTGAAGTGTTGACTCCTTCAGCTCTTTAAAAAGTCTTTTTATGCTCAGTCATTCTGACGTGGGCCATTGAGCCCTAGGGTGGAACCAATCATACCCCAGGATGGGCCCTTGATCCCGCTCTCAAGGAATCTTGGATGTGAAAGAAACTTAAGTCTACAGGTGCAGCTCAGGAGAACACTTGCCTAGCTCATGCAAGGTCTGAGGCTTGATCCTGTGGGGACCCCGCCTACATAAACCCAAGAGCCTAAGGAAGAGCCCAGTTCCCTACCTCTTCTGTAAACACTGTGCAGCTGAGAAACTGAGGCCTGTTAGGCCCGACTCTGTCTAAGGCACTACACAGAATCAACACACTTAGTCTGTCTTCTGCCATATATTCAGCTTCTTTTCTCTTAAGTGATTTTAAGGAGACCTATGTTTAACTTTATAGAGTCTCAGTAAATTTATCCAAAATAAACACCTATAACATTGTTATAGTTTTTTATTGTTATAGCATCTGTTGTGATTTTAAAGTTACACAGAGTTTTACTCAAAATATTTTCCTTTAACGAAAATTCTGAAGCATAAATATAGTGTTAGGAAGAGATGACTATAAGGCATGTGGGAAACAGAACCACATTTATAAAGCAAGTGTGCCTAAGAGGAAAGCTAGAGGACTCTGGAAGGTGACAGAGGGAAAAGAAAGTGTGAAAGAGATTTGCAGCCTTGGGAAAGTGGTTTATTTGCTGCATTATGGGCAGTCAGAGGTGGAGTGGGTGCCTCAGATCCAGGCCACAGACAAGGGTCATCTCTTTCACCCCTTCATCTACACCTGAAAACTAGATGTAGGTTATTCAGAGGAGTGGTGGATGGTAGGAGAATTTCATTTCAGTGAAGGGAATTAGAGAGTCAACTAAAACCAAAAATCTAGCAACTAAAGATAAAGGAGAAGCTGAAATTAGTAAACAAGAAATTATGAGAGAAAACAATGCTCACAAAATGTCCCTAGCAATCAAATATACTATGACATTTTACTACCTATCCCAGCCTAGCCTCACTCCTCAAGGATTTGAACCTTCTCGGAAGCTCAGGGGCCAAAGGTGGGAGGCTCCATCCAGGAGATCTTTGTGGCCAGCAAAAGGCAGGGGTGGGCTTCCTTCAGGACCCCATGAAGCCCTCATGAGGAGGGGTAACCTGGCCATTCCAGCAATGAGACCCTGACCCAGGTCTGGATATCGTGACAAGAGCACCCTGCAGGGAGGGCAGGATTGCCTTCAAATCCATGAAGAGTGAGGCTGGTGAGGGTGAGGAATTTCAATATATCAAAGGAGTTTGTAAAGGATGGCTACTTTGAAGAACTATCCCAAATATGGTATTGATTTCTGCCTTTCCACTGAAGCATAACTTTCCATCACTCTAAGTAGTTGATGTCTTTAACTTACCTCTTCTCTATTTTAGACTATTCCATTGCTCCCCAAAACAGTGACTATAAACTCTTAAGCAAGTGGACAGAGGACTGAGTATTGCTAGTCTTCCTGTCATAACTAAATGAGTTAATTTTTTTCTTTTACATCATTAGAGGAATCCAGGGATTCCCCCAGAAGAAACCCTTCATCATTTTAAAGGACAGAATAACAGAGCTTAAATGTGTAGGCTCTGAGGTTATATTATTATAGTCTTGGTCTTTACTGCAGTGTTGCCCCACAGAGTTGTGGTAAGAAGTAAAATCACTAATATCTGTAAAACACTTAGAATATGATTCCTACTTGATAAACCTTAATTTTCGTTACAGCAGTTTTGCATGTCCACTGGGTATTACAACAACTCATATCATTATAGATGCAGCAATGACCCCTTTTCCAGGTGGGGACATTAACATTCTGGTTTGTCATTGTTAATTGCTACTAAGAGTCCCACTGAATTGCTTTGGCTTCTGACTTTGTTTTTTTTAATGTTAGCTGCGGCTCAGTGATTGATTTTTAAAAGGCCTGTATATATTTTAGTACCTGTTGCTTGTTTGGAAAATGTTAAGAGTTTCTTCAGTGCTGCTTTCCTTTGGTTTTCCCAGTGCTCAGCAGAGGAGCAGTCAGGTTCACAAGAAAACCACGATTGGAAACCAGGTAGGAACTGTGAAAGAGACTGTGCATGCCTGCCTTAAAGAATGTCAACTAAATTGCTTCATTGATTTTTTTTTTAAAGTGCAAATTAATCATGTGCAAATTTTGCTTAAAATGCAGCTTTTCACTTTTTATTTTTGCTTTTAAAGTTTTTCGAGTAAATTGCATTGCTTTTTGGCTATTTTATGCAGTTAAACATATTGATTTATTTTAAATAACTTCTCTGCTACTTGCTCCGCATTTCAAATATGATGCCCTGCGTCCTCATTTGCGTGCGTACCCGACCCCTGCACTTACCATGACTCTAAGAGTCTGCTCAAGGTTAAAATATGCTGAGCAGTTGCATGAGCTTTCTGGTGCTGCCGACTAGTTCACACATTTGCACAGCTTGGTAACAGTGAAGGGACAGCTCATGAAAGAGGCAGTTGGTGGATGTCACCTCTGCTATGCTAAATTCCTGTTGGTAAATAAAGATGCTCATTCTTACGAAGCTCTGATCTTTACAGTTTTTGTGTTTTGGGGCTGACCAGCTGTCTCTGACTAATAGCGCTCTGCAGAGATTGTATTAACTCTGGCAATTTGCTGTTTCTTTTATGTTCTATGTGATAATAAGTATTTGCATTGTTATTTCTTTTCAAGTCAAAACAATGATGATTTTTTAGTTCTTTTTTTTTTTTAATTCAGAGGTACAATTAGTGAACAACTTGAGACCTCTGCTGTAGAGTTTTTTCCATTGTTTTGAAAGGAGAAGAGGTAATAACGGACTTTATTTTAAAAACTTTTTTTTTCTGAACTAAAGCATATAATTCTTTGCTATTTCAGGGAGCCAATCTTCCGCCTTCAAGGCAAATTGTACGAGCTAAGTTCTGTAAGCTTTACTGTTGCTTTTTCATTTAGCTTCCCAAGGGCGCAGTTTGTCTTTAACTGATTAACTCGACTAGTGCTTGCTACTAATTTTTTTTTTAAAATGTAGGTTGTCTTGTTTGTAACACTTTATTACTGAAATAAAAAACTTCTTCAGAGGGTTCATCCCTTCACTGCTAATAACTTGCTGTGATTGAAAGGTATGAACTAGTAAACTCTAAAATGCCATAATAATAAACCTTTAACACTGGGGGTGCTTCGACATTTCTCTAATTTTCCTGGGCCTTAAAATAATTAAAATCATTAATAACCTTCATCTCTGTCCTTTTATGCTTTGTGGCTCTGAGGTGTAAGCCCTTTTCTTTCTTTCACTGATAATATTTTCAGTATATGTAGATGGTGCTTCTAAAAGGTGGGTAAATATTGAATATCTTATTTAGCTATATTTGCTGATAAGTCTACCCAATTTCAGTTATTTGTACTTACTTTTTTTAAAATATTAAAACAAAACCAAAATTACATGGATTGATATTTTAAATAACTATAGTTAATGCTCTTAAAACTAGATAATATATGTTTGTATAATGTTATAAAGGTGTTATCAGATGTTTAAAATAGGACTTTAGAAGAAATTATGTTCTCATTTGTACCATGGATCAAGCAAGATCTTCCTTCCAACAGAGCATAATTTCAGAAGATTAGAACATGCACCAATTATTGTGATATTTTGGAAATAACAACCTTTGGACCTGCACAGTCCTGGGTTCAAATTCCATCTGGCCACTTAGGAATCATGTGGATTTGGGAAAAACAGAGCCCAAGACTGCTCAATTACATTATGGGAAGAATAGGAAGCTAATAATCAAACATCATATACAAATGAATTTTATAGCCAATACCAGATAAATACCCTAGAAATATTTCGTGAAACTCTTAGGAGAAAAAAATGTTAAGTGTAAGAAAATTATTAAGTTATAAAATGAGAACCATAAAATGCTTGGAAAACTTAGAAGTTATGATAAATTATCCTGATGCCACCAATACCTGGATTGTGGCTGAGTATGCTGCAAAGAATTCTTACTAAAATTTGCCTCATAGTCAGAAGCCTCTCTAGCCCAAGAAGTAGAAACATTTGGTAAAAACCAATAATGTAATGGTGTAGATGCATACTTTAAATAATATCTGAAAGGAAACTTGGAGCATTTTTCTATGCTGTAACTTCCAAATGCTAAAATCATGTTAATCATGCTGTTTTGACTTGGCTAAATTATTCAAGGCCTGCATAGTAGAGAAGTTTTGTAACCCAACATAATATAATTGGATGAATGTTATAATAGAATACAGAAAAAAATACAATATGAAGTCCATGTGTGAAACCCTTAAGGCCAGACCTGCCTTAAAGGTTGGAATTATTTGGACTTCAGAAAAAATTACACTTACTGTGTCATATATTACTCAACATTCCTTTAGGGTAGAGGACTCACCCAGTAATTGAACACATTTTATTTCTATAGTGAAACAAATGTATAACCACACTGAATGAACTAAATAAAGGATATAAATCTTCTTACATCAGTTCAGGTTTTGCTGCCAAATTTATTTAAAAAAAACAAGTTTTGAATTTGAGACTAAGATGTTCTGATTATTTTTTTCTTCTTCAATCCTGTTTCCAGGTTGTATTCTAAATCCAGTTAAGTTTATTGGTACAATTTAGGTCCATACGATGATCACATTCATCATAAGGAATTTGTACCTGTGCAGGATATACCTTGATTTGTCTTTTCTCTCCTCTCTTTTTCTTTCCTCCCTTCAATCCTTTTCCCCCTTCTGATTTATAAAGCATTGTTTCCATTTTATCCTTCTTTTCTAATTTTTTCCTTTTCTCTTCCTTTGTTTCTCTATTTCCACTCCCTGGTTTTCCTTTTCTTTTGAACAATTTCTTCCTATTTCATGATATCTGCTGCTTGGTTCTTATTTATACTTTCAATATCTTATGCCAGAGAGACAATGTGCTATTTACACATGTTTGTTCATTTTACTTAAGAGTATAGTCTCAATGTCCATTCACTGAGCTATAATTATCTGAAGTTAATCCTTTTTTTAAAAAAATATGTATTTGGTACAGGGTCTTGCTACACAGCTTGGACTAGTAGTTATTCTCCTGTTTCAGACTCCCTAGCACTGGGATTACAGGTATGCACCCACCATTGTTCATCTTGGTGGTCAGCTCAGTGGGCCTGTGGTGGGGCTGGTGTAACACACAGTACTGGTATTGAACCTGGGTCCTTGAGCTTGCCTAGGCAGGCACTTAGATCACTGAGGTATATCCATGACCCCAAGTTTATCTTTCTTTATGGCCAAGTAGTACTCATTATATATAAAAAAAGCCACATCTTTTTAAACCATTTATTGGTTGCTGAGGATTTGGATTGTTTCTTAGAGTTAGCTATTACAAATTATGCCACCCTAAACATGGGTGCACATATGTCACCATAGTATGATGCTTTTAATTCTTTTGGGAAAATGCCAAGAAGGGGAATAGCAGATAAATGAGACCTCTAGTCCAAGTTTATTGAGGATTCTCCACACTGACTTACACAGTGATTGCTATACTTCCAACAACAGTGGAGAAGTGTTCCCTTTTCCCTACAGCCTTGCCAACATTTGTTATTGGTTGAGTTTTTGGTAATAGCAATTCTTTTTGGAGTGAGATGGAACCTCAGTGTTCTTTTAATTGGCATCTCTCAAATGATCAGTGATTTTGAAGATTTTTCCGTATATTTATTTGCCATTTGTATTTCTTCATCTGAGAAGTGTGTATTCATCTCAGATGCTTAATTTTGGATTGGGTCTTTGAATTTAAGTTATCTGATTTTTTCTCACTTCTTTATGTGTTTTAAATTTTAGGAGCTTTGAGGAACAACTATGTAAAATTTTTTTCCCACTCTGTGGCTTATCTTTTCACTCTGTTGGTGATTTCTTTTGTCATGTAAAAGTTTTTATTAAGATGAGATCTCTGTTGTTGACTCTTTGTAGTGTTTCCCATGATCTGAATTTGGTTCATAAAGTCTTTGCCTACACTCATGTCTTTAGTAGTTTTACCTATTTTCTCTTCTAGCAGATTTAGTATTTCTGTTTTAATATTTAGATCTTTGGGGCCAGCAGGATGGCTCAGCAGTCTAAAGTGCCTGCTTAGAAAAGCTTAGGTGGCTGCAGGGACCCATGTTTGATCCCCAGCACCACATGCTGTGCCAGCCCCACCCTCAGGGCAGGCTGAGCCAGACACAGAAAAAAAAATTGGATCGTTGACGTATTTTGATTTTAGTTCAGCTCATGGTGATAAACATGGGTCTAGTTTTAGTTTTTCAAGCATCATTTATTAAAGTGACTATCTTTCTTCCAGTGAGCATATTTGTCCCCTTTGTCAAAGATAAGTTGGCTGTGTCCATTTGTAGTTATTTCTGTATCTTATGATCTATTCATTTGATCCTTGCATCTATGTTTATTACCAGTCTATGATGTTTTTAACCACAGTAGCTCTGTAATATAATTTTACATCAAGGATTATGATGGCTTTTGCCTTGCAGTTGTTGCTTAGAAATTTCTTTTGGTATTCTAGATCTCTCATGGTTCCAAATGAATTTTAGTATTTTTCTTCTAATTTTGTGAGATGTGCTAATGGAATTTTGTTAGGATTGTATTAAATCTGTGTAACAATTTTGGAAGTGCAACCATTTTCACTTTGTTTGTTTTTCCTACCCAAGAGCAAGGGATATCTTTCCATTTTATGGTTTCTATTCCATCTCCTTTTTTATAGTACTGTAGAGACCTTTCACTTCTTTTGTTAGATTGATTCCCAAGTATTGCAGTTTATTTATGACAATAAGAAAGGTGCTGTTTCCCTCAGGGAGCTTGTCATTTGTGTACAGGAAGACTATTGATTTTTGAGTATTGACTTTGTATTCAGCTATATGACTAAATTTGGTTATTAAATCTCTAGTTTTTTGTGGAGTCTTTGGATTTTTTTGTAAGATATCATCTACAAATAATGATAATTTCACACCTTATTTTTCCAACTTTTTAAAAATTTTTCTTGTTTAATTGCTCTGGCTAATGCATCCAGAATACATTGAATATGAGTAGTGACAGTGGATATCTTTATCTTACTCCTGAATGTTAGAGTAAAAGCTTTCAATTTTTGACCATGTAATATGATGTTGGCTGTTGGTTTGTCATTTATGGCTTTTATCAGGTTGTTGTAAAGACCATCTGTTTAAATTTTCTGTAGAGATTTATCATCAATGATGTTGGATATTGTCAAATGTTATTTCTGTGTCTGTTGAGATCAGCATTTTTTTTTTGCTGATGTGTTATATTATCTATTTCTGTGGAATAGATAATTACAATAATAAGCAATAATTACACGTATTGTTTTGTGTATGATGAGTTATCTCTGCATTCCCAGGATGGATCCCACTTGACTGAGGTGTATAAACTTCTTTATGACTTGCTGCATTTTGTTTGCTAGTAAGTAATTAAGGATTTTGTGTATATGTTCTTCAAAGAGATTAAGAGATTATGATTCTGTGTATCTTATTTTCCAGAATCAATCCAATAATTTGGACCCAAAACAGTGTTTTATGAGGTCTTTTTTAGTTTTTCTGATCAGTAGAAATAAACCATAATGACTTGAAATTATTTTATTTATGAATCACTGTGTCTAATGTTGATTTGGATTTGCATGAAAATAGATTTGGCTGTCAAGATGCTCAGAGCCAGCAACATTTCATAGTTGGTAAAAATGAGAGTGTATACTATGCTTGCAAGCAATCCATCCACTTTTCCTGTTAGGACTTCTTGTTGTAAGAGTCTGTTGCATAGCATCTATTCTGAAATGTTGTAGAAAGATTCAAGGAAAGAAAATTTTCTTTATAACTCTGCTTCTTTTTTTGTACAAGGAAACTAACAGTTTCACAGATTACCTGCAACTGCACAAGGGTGTGCACATGTGCAGTATATATATATATATATATATATATATATATATATATATAAATATATATTGCAATATATGTACAATATATATAAATCAGGATACAATGCACCTAAAATGGACTTTTCAAAATTTAAATTAAAGCTTCATTCATTTTTGTACTCAGGAAAAATGCATTCAGAAACCAAGTGTGCCAAAAGAACCAGTCATGAGTATTCAAAGTCCTCTGATGAGTGAATTCTGTGATCTGGCCTTGGGGGCTCATAACCCAGGAGCTATTGGTAAACCACTGAAATCTGCAGCCTGCACCAGGACTAGCTCCTGTGAGCTCTCAGGCTCACAGAAACATGGAAACTGCAAGAAGCTAGCCCTCACCTTCAGATTCAATTATCGTCTCTCCAGTGTCTTGTACTATCACATTTTACTATTTGAAACACTTTATTGTTTTTGTCTTTATAAAGATCTAAACATCTTGAAAAGTACTTTTTATGCTTCTGAAAGCAGTACAGGCATTATTGTATGTTTTTTGAGTAGAATCCTATCCACAAATTTAGGACAATATTCTGTCTCTGGGGAAGAGAATGACTTTGAAGAAGAGACAAGACAGAAGACCAGTGAGAAAGTTATGGTGGGTAAAAGGTTGCGGTTGATAAAAGAAGGGGAATTTTTATGGGTTTGAGGAGATGTTGATAAATTGAAGACATATTAAATAGAAAGGACTAAAAGAATCCTTATGAACTAGATGCTTGGAGAAGGGCTGGCGATTGTAGTTCTGTGTAGATCTCTTTTAGAAACAGATCAGATAATGGTGCTCCTCGTGCAGAAAGGAACATATTGAGAAGGTCAAATTTGAATGCAAACTCAGGAATAATAGTACTGTTGAGTCATAGTGGGGCACTAGAATAAACTGTGCAGCAGGGAACTGGTTAAAAGTCAGTGCAAAAGAGAGAATTATTTCTTCAAAAGTCTATCTAGCCATTAATGGATTTTCAGTGAAGAAGGATTATCTATGGACTTTTATCTTAGCAGGATCTGAGTGTCAGCCACATAAAGTTGTGTGGAGGAATAAAAGTACAGATTCAGAAACTGATAGGAATTTTCAGAAGTAATTTAGGTGAGAAAAATGCAAATGTTAGTACTTTCTCCTACTTACTTGGAGGTATATAGGAGCAAGGAGAACTTCAAAAGCTATTTAGCAGGTAGAACCAGAAGGGGTGTGAGTAGCTGGGAGCGCTAACTGGTCCTCCCAGGCTTATAACTAAGGGGATCCCACTGACAGAGGGGAGTGTAGGTGAATGAAATGTGGCTAGGGAAGGGGGAGGGGCAGGTGCTGGTGTGTTTGTGCCTACTGGAGACATCACTGGGATCTGAGAGTCAGGGCTCATGCAGATGGAGGTTTATAGTTGTTAGTGTATGCAGTGGTTGTTAAAGTCATGGCTAGATAAGATTGCCCTCAGAGGAAATGAATGCAGAAAGAGACATGAGGCTGGGAGATAGCTTGGCAGTCTAAGCACCTGTCTGGCAAGCATAAGGACCCAGGTTCAATCCTCGATACTGCATGCCAAACAGGCTCTATGCCACACCAGCCATGGAACCTGGGTATGGTGGTACATGCCTATAATATCAGTGCTGGGGAAGCTGGAACAGGAGGATCACTATGAGTCCGAGCTGTGTAGTGAGGCCCTCTATCAAATAAATAACCTTTTCTTTTTAAAGAGACATGGTGACTAAGGATGCTGGAGAAAGAACTAGAACACAATGAGGAACTGTAAAGGAGACCAACAAGTAGTAGGAGAGAGTGGACAACTTTAATGTAGGTAGGAAAACTTACAAGGAAAGAGTATTTCCAAGAGGGCAGAATCAGTAGGACCAAATACTTCTGAGAACTCAAGAAAGTTGGGGGGAAGTTATCAGATAGTTGGATTGGAAATGGTAGTATTGGGGACCATCTAAGGATCCCATGACATTAACGGTCCTCTTAACCTTGAAGATTGTCCCGCTGTTCTTCAGTTCGACTATGGCACAAAGTTGAGAACATGAGCATCTAAATTTTAGACATCCTGAGTGGAGGTTTTGCTGTGGAAGCAGCATATGAGGTCAAAGGAACAGATGAGTTAAAGCTTTGACGAGAAAGAAGTTGTGGTAAAGGATTGTATAGTCTAACTTGAATGGTTTTGAGTTTTGATTGTTGTATAAATCATGTAGGTTGTAACTAGTTGAGGATTTTAGTAGCTTAGCAGAATAAAAGTGTAGCTCACCTGGCTATAAGACTCCAAATAAGGTCAGAAGACAGGGTCATCTGCTTCATGTGGTTATTATTGGACAGAACTTTGGGATCCTTCGTGTTCTTCCAGTCCATGAAACAGAGCTATGAGCTTGAATGACAGAGGTTTTTGAAGACTAGCCCCAAAGTGACACTCTTCTCTTCCTTTTATATTCCAAAGCTCATTACTTGGGTTCTCCTACCACAGAGAACTAGTATTCAGGTAAAAACAAAACAAAACAAAACAAAAAAACCCTATGAGATGATGCTAAATGGAGGTTTCTCTGAAATCAGAAAAAATACATAGCAGGATTAAGAGAAAGGAATGTTGTGGTGGGGGTTTGAACCTAGTGAGTGGGATGTTGTCTTTCAGGGTGTAGGACACCAGAGTGTGCCACCTGAAGTCAGCAGTGTCACTAGAATCAGAGAGTCCAGACACTGGAGAACAGGGCATCACTGCTGATATTTAAGAGGCGCTGTTTCTTCAGAAGACATGGGGAACTAAAGAGAAATGGGATGAAGTTTCCAAGGCTTAACTGCTCAGGATGAAGAGAAACTGATGTGGCAGTAATAGACACGGCAGATAATTCACACCTTTAGCTTCTAATGTGTTGGACAAGAGGATGCTGCCCGCGTTCTCCAGATCCAGAGCGTACCCAGCTGAATCTGTGTAACGACTTGCACTTCCTGTGTTTGGTAACCCTTAGTCCTGAGCTTATTTTCTGTTTTGTTGGCTATCCGTTCGGTCATGACTGCTCCAACTTGAGATGGGAGTATGAAACTTGATTTTTATAAACCTATCAACTCTAGGTAACTGGATTACTGACTTTTGGTATTCCCGGAGAAAAGATCTCTTCTATCAAAACAGAGCTTTTCTGTCAATTTTTACTTAATTTCTGAAAACTCATTTTAGGAAATTAGCATCTTAGAACCTCTTACATGTCTCAAAAATTGTCAACACATACCAGCATCCCCAAAATTTCCTGCCAGGTCCCCTAGCTCTTCAGCTTCTGTAAACACATTGTTGATTCTAATGTTAAAACTGGTAAGCGTTTAACGGGTTATTTTACAATAACTGGTCACCAAAATTGGCAGCTACCTAACCTAAGAAAGAGGGCTCCTTCCTGCCCTCTCCTTTTCTTTTCTCCGCTTATTGCTTTTTAGGGTGGGGAGTGTCTGTTACTTGTGGCCTCACCTTACTTCCCCCGTACTGCTATTGACATTATTTAGGATTTTTTCAGATGTAAATTTCAGAAAACTCAAAAGACAGTGAAGAAAAAGACTCTATTAACTTACATAATTAAATACTTCAGTGAGAGAATTAAGCTTTGTTTAATCAGTGGTTCTGATATGATCTTAAGAAGTGTTTTCTGCCCCGTTTCTGGCCCTTCTTCTTGCTGTTTGGCCCCATTCTCAGACCAAAGTGTTGCACTATGACGCCTCTCAGTCCCCAGGGGATTTCCTCCCAGTGTTTGTTTTCAGCAAAAATAACAGAGCCTTTTCTCCAGGATTTTCAGAAAAACTCCTGAATCTAACTCTTACTGAGCTGGACTGGATCATGTGCTCATTCTGGAGCCAGTCATTGGCCAGAGAATGAGATGCAGTGTGCTGACTGGTGTAGACTAGACCTTGTGGAAAGGGGTGGGCCCCTGACCAGGTCCCAGGGCCTGGGAATGGGCTTTCTCTCCACCTGGAAATTGGTATCTTTTTATTTTTTAAAAATTATCAGTACACATTTGTAGTAGATCATGATCACATTCCTTGTGGGAAATTGGTACCTCTCAATTCTTTTTCATCTTACACATCCTCCCTCCCTCCACCTCTGGATCCCCTTCCCATCTGAGAAAGATTGATCTCTGTGCTTCCTATTATCTGTGTTTTATTTTGTTCTTTATTTGTATTTTGGGTTCCTCATACAAAAGAAAGCACAAGATATTTAAGCTTACATGTCTGTCTGATTTATTTAATCTATGGTCTCAAGGTATACCCATTTTCTTATAAATGACTCAAGTTTATCTTTATGGTGAACTCCATCATGTGTAAATACTACTTTTTACACAGCCACTAACCTTTTGTTGGGCATATAGGGCATTTCTTAGGCAGTGGGTTTGTATTTAACACTGTTAACACCATGTCCTTGCCTTCTTTGGGAAAGAATGTAGAGCAGGTATATCTGGGCCCGATATAAATTTTTGTTTTAGTTTTTTGAGGAATCTCCATGCTGATTTCCGTAGTAGTTGTACCAGTTTACATTTCTACCAACAGTGTAGTAGTGTTCTTGTTGAAAGAAGAGAAAAGAGGTGCTGGAGGAGATAGATCGATGACTGGGACTTATATAGTCTTTAGTTCAATTTAATTTGAGAAATTTAATTTGAATAGAAAGAGTCTTGTGGCTGGGGAGATAGCTCAGCAGAATAAGTGCTTGCCTAGTAAATGCCAGGTCATGAGTTCAATCCCTGGTACTGCAAAAAAAAAAAAAAAAAAAAAAAAAAGAAAGAAAGAGAGTCTTGTACAAGTTGCTATCTTAAAAGAATATAAGATAGTTAATTCCTCATTATTAAAATTTTATGGTTAAGTTTTTGATTATTCTCCCCAATTCATACTCTGACATTCCTCTGCTTCCCTTTTTTTAAAATCATTTATTAATTTTTTAAGAGAACAAAAAATATTTTAAAAACCATTAGAAATTATACAAAATTTCACTAAACAAAATGGTAGGAATTCAACAGTGGCTCCTATATTACATATTGTTGTGTTTAATCCTTTTCCTTTTAAAAATAATTTTGTTCACTACAGCACTAGATTGAGAAGCGATATTTCTAATGGTTCTTCAGACATAGGACTGAGAGTCACTGTGTGAAATGAACAAATTATTTAGTAGTATTCTTCCTTGGGTGCTAATCTGTAGTAAGATGCTAAGAATAGCTACTGCCTTGTACAGATTTAATACCTATTAAATGAAATCATTCTAGACAGTATTAGCACACAGAGGCACAGTTTCAGGTGCTGTATATACGTGAGTTCCCTGACTCCTCCCAACAACTCCGCAGGAGGTGCCCTATTATTTCAGTGTTATAGGTAGGGGAATGCAGGTGTAAAAAGGCCAAGTAAGGTGCCCAGTGGCACAGATTCTGTGACAGCATCAGGGTCTAAGTTGATTAATTTCATTGTAGACTGTTTTTAGTTTTGTTTTTTGAGATTGGTCTCACTAAGTAGTTTAGGCTGACCTTGAACTCACTACATAGCCCAGGCTGGCCTCAAACTTGATGCAAACTTCCTGTTAGGCCTCTAGAGTACTGCAAATTGTAGGCATGTGCCTCCATACGTGGCTGCTAGACCTGTTAATCACAGTGCTGAACCACTGCTTCTAGTAGTTTTCAAATTGCATCAGGAATGCCATCTAGGCTCAGTTAGGAAGAGTCATATTATTTGATTTTGCTGTTTTAGTTTTTACTTAACATTTTTCTTTTAGTAACCCCTTGAGATCTTTGGAAGGATAAACGTAGGTCTACTTAAACCTAAGTTTACCATAATCTGATTAATGACACAAAACAATACTGTTCAAATTTGTTTCCTTTACATTCTTTAGCTCTATGAAAATATCTCCAAAAGGGGCCATCAATAGCTTATAAACCATAATAACTATGATTTTAATAAAATTGGACAGTGGAGCCCATGGTAGTCACACTTAGTATAAAGTACAGCCTGTTTGTTTTGCATCTTTTTAAACCCAGAATTTTATTTGGAACAGCACTTAATATCTGCCATTTATGTCCTTTTCCAGAAAATACCCAGATGTGTTTACTGTAGTGTGTGTGTGTGTGTGTGTGTGTGTGTGTGTGTGTGTGTGTAGGATCTCACTATGCAGCTCAGACTCTTAGTGATCTTCCTGTTTTCAGACTCCCTAGTGCTGCATTACAGGCGTGTGCCACCACACTCAGACTCCAGGTATGTTCACTGTATTTTTAAGGCAGAGTTATCTTAATTTAGGATGAAAATCAGTGAGAAGAAAACCCTTTCTACTTAAAATTATGTTGAAAAAATCCCTTGAGTAGGAACACACTAGTACCTTAGCCCAGCTGTAGAATTTCTCTAAGGCCATAGAGTCTTACGTCACCTGCAGAAACAATCAAATAGTCCTTTGAGTTTGCAGCCATTCTACCACAGTGCTCCTCCGTATCCTCCCTCTGTCTCTCTTGTTCTCTTAAATTCTTTATTTCTGTAAGAGTGGTAAGTTTCATTACAAGTAAACTATGTGTCTGTATGGTTTGAAAATTCCCTGGAGGGGCTGGGGAGATAGCTCCGAGGCACAAGTGCCTGCTGGGCAAGTGCAAGGTCATGAGTTCGAACCCTGGTCCCACAAAAAAAAAAAAAAAAAATTCCCTGGAATTTTAATAATATTTAAAATGTTGATGTCTCCCAGCACAGAAACGATTTGATTAATCACTGTAATTTTAGGACAGAAATTTTCCCTGAATTAATAGATAAATAGCATCTTGGTGTCTTCGTGTTTTCAGCATCTGTGGATACTGGAATCTATCTGCTCCTTGACCCTGGAGGAGGAGCCTCACTTCCATCTTATTCCTGTGATGCCCCTGGAGTGATGGAAGGACTCCTGCTTGGTTGCTGCTTCAGCCAGTGCCAACAGTTGCTGGTTTCCCCGGTCTAACTGGATACATCACAGACCCAGTTGAATACTTGCCCACACCCTACGCCATGTCTTATTGCTACTGATTCCATCATGGGGAGTGCAGGAGCAGCCCCTGCAGTCTTCCTCATGCTTCATTGTGGGAGGAGTCCTCTTCTTTCCCATCCCCTGCCAACTGGAGCACTCTCTCTTTCCTTTAGTCACGGACACTTATTAATAAGTTGGCCAGAATAGAACTATTTGCCACCTTCAAAAGGGAAAAAAGCCATGCTTCAAATTTTCTTTACTTTTAGCTTCAAGACTTTTTATTTGCTTAATTTAGCTTGTGTTAGCACAAATAAAATTTTCAACCAATAATTTTCATTCAAACTCCACCAGAAATACATGATTATACTAAAAAGATAATCCATTTATGTAAGCATAGTCTTGAGCTCCACCCAATCTCACTCACCTCCATGGGTAGAATCACTGTAATTATTGTGGAATAACTATTGATACACAAACACACACACACACACACACCCCACACAAATACAGATGTGCATATTTAATTAAATATACCTGTACAGGTATGCATTGGCATTGTTTTCAAACAGCTGTATGAGTGTATGACCTAACTAAATATATATGTAAGTACACAGTAATTGTATTTTACACCATTTTGATAGTCTGGTAGAGAGAAGAGTACCTTTCTCTTTTGACTTATATTTCACTTATTACTAGTTATGGAGCATTCTTTCACATATTTAATAGACATGTGTGAAATGTCTGATATGCCCTATGCCCATGTTAGAGGGCCTATTGTGTTATTTTCTTCTTCAACTGTCTATATATCAACTTTGCATGTATTACATGTGCAGCAAACATTTTCTTCCAGTCACATTTTAAATATATATTATAAAACAAAAGATTCCAATTTTGATTTAAGTAACCGAGCACTTATATTTTCTTTCAGTACATCTGTGGAGTTTTACTTTTAGCTATATAAAGATAGAATACTTTTCCCGCTCATCATATACTTCTTTCCTCCTAAACTGTAGCTATTTAGGCCTGTGATTGTGAGTGAGCCATGCTTTCGTATCTGTTGGCCACCTTCTTTCTGTTTCCGTTTGTCATGCCCTTCCTAGGCTCTGGTAACTATTATTCCATGTTTCTCTTCTTTAAGATTAACTTTAGGATTGCTTCTTTTCTCTCATTTCTTCCACATGTGCATCTAGAAAGGTCTAGTGCTCATCTGTGTGGTTATGGAGTTTTTGAGGCTGTCCTTAATGTTTTCCTTGGTAGTGCACCTAGGATCTATCCTGGGCAAAGTGGGGTGCTCTGTTGGAGAGTAGGGTGAGGAGGCTATGAGCATGGGTTCTGCAGTGTGACTGCTGGGCTCCAGCATCTGGCTCCATCACTCTCCAGCTGTGGGCAAGTTAACATCATCTAGGATTATTGTGAGGACAAAACACATTTGTCCGTGCAAAATGCTGAAAGCAGTGCTTTGCACACTTAAATAACTCAATTACTTTTTATGGTTTATTTTTATTTTATTTTAAAGGAGTATGTGTACAAATGCAATTGTAGAGACAATTTTTACTATCACCCCTGATTTGAAATGCTTCCTAGGTATACAATAATTTAAACTACAATAGTGTCATAATCAGAGCAACTCACATTTCCTCAAAGCTTGCTCCACAGCTAACATTGCCCTAAGTGTGTTTCTTACATCGGTTCCAGAAGACTTACAACAACTCTGTGAAGGAGGCTCCATAATTTCTCCAGTTTCGTAACTGATGTAGTGGAAGCTTAGAAAGGCCAAATAGTTCAGCTTAGGTCAGACAAGGGATAAGTGGCAGATTTCTGGCCTCAGTGCCAGTCAGCGATAAGCTCTTAACCTAGAGTCTGTATCTAAGCTACTTATCCTGTTCCTCCATCTGTTGATTTTTGTACAGTGACACGTTTTTAATTTTTGCAGCTGTCTAATATATTTTAATGTCTGTTAAGGCTATTTCCTTTCATACTTTTCTTTTTCAAAAATGCTCTCTGCTTTTGTAGATTAGTCAGTCTTTTAGTTGAAGGTTATATCTTGAGCTTCTAACACAGCAGAGATTTGACTTCCTGATTTTTCTTCAATATTGGTTGTTAAATTTATTTTTTTTTTCAGAAAATAAGCTTTTCTTTTCTTGCCATTTCCATTGCACAAATACTTTTTGCATTGAAAAAATATCTTGTGTTACTAGAGCTTTAATTGTGTTTTGATTTGATATTTGTATAAATGAATTTATAAATGAATTTGAGATGAAGTCTCATTTTCTCATACTGTTTTCCTAGCCAATCAGATAGTTGTTTATTCTGTTTATTATAGTTTCCTATTTATTATATTTCCTCTTTAACATAGATAAATTCTTAAATATAAAACAGCTAGAAATACTCTTATGTTGTAACTGTATTATAGTTCTAATTTCTAGCTATATTTCTTTCTTTTATTTTTTAGTATTTTTGAGACAAGGTCTCACTATGAAGTCCAGGCTGGTCTTGAACTCAATATGTAGCTCAGGCTGGCCTCAAACTCACAGTGATCCTCCTGCCTCAGTGTTCTGAGTTCTGTGATTATAGGCCTGTGCCATTATGCCTGGTTCTATATTCCTAATTTTTTTTATTGGTATGTGAATACTATTGTCTTTAAAGCATTTATTTTAGATTAGTGTAATTTGCTAAATTCTGTAGTAGCTTTTCATTTCATTGTAATTTTTTCTTAACTCTATGAGAGAAAAATTTTCTACTATTCTCACATATTATTCCTTTCAGAGTAATAAAAAGGGATAGTTATTTTATTAGCCTATTATTTTTTAAAGGCTCTTCATCTATTCTCTCTAGCTTTGATGTTAGATTTTGGATTAAAATATATTTTATGTGGATAAATACATTCCTCTGCATGTGAGATTCTCAGAAAAAAGCATTAAATTTTATTGAAGTGCTCATGATCGTATGTTTTGAGCAAACTACATAATTTATTATATTGCTTTTCTAGTAAGAGTCAAAGCTACTAATGGAGATAATTATTTTGCCATTGAATTAATTTTAACATTATTTAATATCAGATGAATAAATTTAGCTTTGAAAGGGAATTACTCTTTAAGAAAAAAATAAAGGAGGCCTGGCGTGGTAGCACACGCCTGTAATCCCAGCACTTGGGAACCTGAGGCAGGAGGATTGGTGCAAGTTCGAGACCAGCCTGGGCTACAAAAGTGAGCTCAAGGCAACCTGAACTACATAGTGAGATCCTGTCTCAAAAAGACAAAATAAATAAATAAATAAAATAAATAAAAGAGAGAAAATGGTCCACAATTTTAAAATTTCCATTGGAAGACAAATATCACAGAAACTAAGAGAAAAGGGTATTGTGTACTTTATTGGCGTCCCAGTTTGTTCGATGAACCTGGAGGCTGATTCTTTGGCTGAGAGAAAGTGAGAGGAGTGGGAGTTTTGTGGAAGCCGCAAGAAGATGGTGAAAATCAGGATTGTTTCAGAGTGGAATAAAAGGAAGCAAAGGAGCTTTTAGCTGTTGGCTGGCTCGTGGATTGAAACTCCACCCCAGGGAGGCCAGTTTCTGTAATTTTTATCCTTAGAGAACCCCAATCCTTTCAATTTACCAGTTTAAGGAGGTAGCAAAAGACAAAATTATAAAACCCCATTGCCTATGAAAGTGTCAGGGGACCTTTTAGTGACAGTGTCTATAGTCTGTCTAGAATGCACTTTTGGAAAAATGCTACTAGTTCTTTATCACAGAGCAAATAAAAATCAATACAAGCTGAAAAAGCCTTACACATATTCCCAACAGAGCTCTTTTGTTATTTTTGGTAATTGTTTTCAAAATGAAATCAAACCCATTGATCATAAATATGTCCTAAATTTACCATGACCAAAGCAAATTGCGCTCCCCCTCCTTGGACACAGATCTTTTTATACCCAGTGCAATAACATTATAGAAACTTTTCTTGAGACAGAAGATTTGTCAGGATACTAAAAATATAGATATGTTCTCGTATATCTTTAATGCATTTCAGCAAATGCTTTATAATATATAGCAATTGAAAAGCAAGCTTAGCTTGCCCATCTCAGTCAGCCAGGGAAGGGGCTGGTTGGCAGCTAGCTAGTGTTGTGGGCTCCAGTCCCAGCTGGACCTGGGCCTCACTCCTCTGTGTTGGGACTCAATGTCAAGGTACTTAATGTGAGTGCATTAGTGCTGCTATTAGTGAAATTGTTAGGCCACTTTATTACACAAATTTAAAATTTTATTTTTAAGTGAGATAATCCCATTTGATAACAGTCTTATTTTTCTCTTCAGGTGATTATATGTCTTGTGGTGTCTGATCTTCCATCTAGTAGTTCTAAAGCCACTTTAAAATTCTGTTTGCAGCAAGTCTCCCACTGTTTTGTGACATTCCTCCTTTTCTTCTCCCCTCAGATATTTGCAATGAGTAGGTCACTCAAGAGTTTCTGTGGAATCAGTTTTACTCTCTCTTGGGAGTAATAGTGGAGCAAAATTACGATTTAACTGGAACAATCTTCAGACCCTGAAAGAATGCTGTTTTCAGATTTATCTGAAAAATTTTAAGACCAAAGTGACTTTTTTTTTTTTTTTTTTTTTTGTCTTTTTGAGACAGGGTCTCGCTATGCAGTTGAGGCTGGCCTTGAGCTCACTTTTGTAGCCCAGGCTGGTCTTGAACTTGCACCAATCCTCCTGGCTCAACCTCCCGAGTGCTGGGATTACAGGCATGAGCCACCACGCCCGGCCAAAGTGACTTTTTTGCCTAGCAGTATGTGTTTCCTCATTAATAAAGGGCAGAAAATGAATAAAATGTAGGGATAATCTTTGGAACAAAATATAAACAGAACTTTAGCTCAACTGAGGAATGGAAATATCTCACCCCCAACATGACTGTGAAGTTTCTTTGACTCAGCAACCAACCCATTCCCCACCCCCAGGAATTCCATTAGCCAGAATTCTACGGGAGGAATGTTCTCCTTCCAGGAAATGAATGTCCTGGTTTCGTAATCAAATCTCAGCTCCTTCAAGCTAAGTACTGGGCTCCCTCCTTACCAAAGAATTGGCTGAAGGCTTTGTCCTGGTTCCTGGTGAGGTTATTTACACACTTAGTCTGGGATAGATGGTCCCCGTGGGTAGGTTATTAGATGTGCTGCCATTCATATCCGCTGTATGGATGGAGCCCTATTTTGTAAACAGCACACCTAAGTAAAACTGAGCCTGAGAAATACCATATTAATAGTAATACTAAATATCATATTATAATTTAAATAACTGTAATGTCTATGATTATTCTTTCTGCAGTATACTATGAATTCTTTATACAGTGACTGCTAGTATTAGAAGTGTTAATTGGAGCTTCTAATGATTTATGTCTTTTGTAAAAAGGCACAATCAGAACTAAAACATTAGTTTAATGACAAGTCAGTTATTGTTTTCTGTTCTACTCTACTAAAAATGACTTTCCTAATTAAGACAAGGGCTGTTTAGTGTATGTGTTCTCAAACTTTTCCTCTTCAAAAATCTTTTTCTTTTCTAGCTTTCTGCTCTTCTTGTCAATGTGCTATTAAGTGAAGGAGGGGAAAGGGAAAAGGAGGGTTTAGTTTTTAGAGCTGAACTATCTATAGATGACTTCCTCTTGTTTGGTACATCCACTTGCAGGATTTTATTTTCAAATGCCTGGCTGCAGGATCCATGTCCTGGAGGAAGGAACCGTGTCATCCCTCACTCATCCTGTGCACAGAGCCCAACCACTCTCCAGCTATTATCTCCTATCACTTCTGGCATTTCTTGTGCTTGTCTTCTTCCTGAAGTTCATAATTCATGTCACTGATTTCCGGTGCATGTGGAGTCAGGTTTTAGAAATATGAGACAATTTTTAAATTACAGATGCAAAGCCTAGCTATTTGAGCCAACATCTGCAACTAGTTTAGAGGATTAACAAAATAGCTGCTCTGGATGACTGATATTTACCAGGGCTTCTTCCATTTCCCATAGAAATCAAAATGCCTATTACTTATGTTCTTCAGCTTTCGGTCGAAATCTAGACTTCATCTGTTGCATACTTCACTTCTTTTCCATGGAGTATCTTGAGTTACAGCCAATTTTCAATTAGCCATGATTAGGGAGGTCAAAAAGAATGTGAATAATTAAGATCCATAAGTAACTAAAAGATTGACTTCAGCCATGAGTTACAGTACTCTCCCCTGAAACTTTTTTTGCTGAAATTATAAAGAAGGGAAATATTAGGTAAGATTTTTTTCTTTTGTTTTGTCTTGGTACAAACAAGCAAAAATCTAAGCCTATCGTTCTCAGTTGACAATCATTCAAACGCATTTCTTCCATGTTAGCATAAAGCTCACACTCTAGCACCCATTACCCATCCCAGTGTAGTTACTGTCCCTGGATCTGGCCCAGAGGCTGCCCATTCCTGTGCTCCAGCACTCCTGATCTTCACGCAGCTTCTGCGGCGATCACAGCTCTTTCCCTGCAGGGACTTTGTGCTTCTTCCTGTGTTGGGAATCTCTTCCATTCCATTTTTATCTGAGCATCATCTGCTCATTTTTTTCAACTTAAGTAGTGCTTCTTTAGACTTCAGCATCATCTTCAGTCCACTTTTCAGTAACCCAATGAACTATATACCTGTGTCACTCTTGCTTTGTATATTTACTGGTTTAATGTCTCTTTCCCAGATTTGCTTGTAAGCTCCTTTAGATCCTGGTGAGCACTAACTCTTTTCATTGCTGTCTTCTCTCTCTTACATGAAATCTGTTCATGATATATGTCCAAGAAGTAGCTGTTGGATGAATAAAAGAAGTGAGAGTTTTAAAATCTGGAATCAAATTGCTAGATATGTGAACAGTCTATAATAACTGTAGTGCTAACCCCCAGAAAGAAAATCTATTGCATTCATTAACATTTTACTGGTTTTGTTTTGTAATACTAAGTTATTAAAAGGTACTTACTAGTTTAAACATTATATTTTGTTATCCAGGAGGAAAAAGTTGGTCCTTCAATATAATTGTAAGCTGCGTTTGTCTTTTCAGGCCTGCCCATGGTGACTGCTGCACTTTTTTTTTTTTTTTTTTTTGTCTTTTTGAGACAGGGTCTCAGTATGCAGTTCAGGCTGGCCTTGAGCACACTTTTGTAGCCCAGGCTGGTCTCAAACTTGCACTGCTCCTCCTGCTTCAGCCTCCCAAGTTCTGGGATTACAGCTGTTTAACTTTTTCACTTAAGTACAACATCACAAAAACTATTACATGGAGCTCTGAAAGAATAAATTCCAGTCTTATAAAGAAGGGATCTAAGCTTATTAATGATTAGAATTAATTATATTTGAACTTTAGTAGATGCTAGTATCATTTTAGTTGAATTTTTAACGTATTTCCTTGGCTTCTAATCAGTAGATGCTTCCCAGACGTAGTGACCGAGCGGTATGTCTGGTATTTCCCCTATTTTATAATGTTTGGACTGATAACTCTTGCTGACCAGCCCTGCAATCTACGGAAGGCATAAGTATTCCAAAGGAACATTAAGCAAGTTGGATTTTACTTCATAATATCTATAGTTTATTGAACATTTACTAGTTGTCAGATATTCTACTGATAGTTTATGTGCACTTGTCACACTTAATACATCGATTGAAGATAGTACTATCTGTTCTAAATTTCTGATGAAAATAAAATGAGGCTTGGCAAGATTAGTAACTTTTCCAAATTTACGCAAGCTAGCAACTGGCAAGATTGATCTGCACCTGCAGAACATTCGTACTTTCAACCAGTAAGTGTTGATCTTACTGGAAAATTGGGAGCACAACAAACCTGTGTGCATGTAAGTCAAAACTAGATGGCGTAAGTACCAAATTTAGTGAACACAAGAAGCATTCAGGTAAGGAAAGCAGCCATAATGTACCAGAGTGGCTCCTTGTTATTCATTAAGGTAGTACCATATAATGGGACACTTCTTAGATTGCCATATTATCCAAAAACTACTATATGCATTTGCATTTCTATTTATCAGTCTCTGGTATGTTTGGTCCTTGAATAGTCATAATATAAATTTATTGGCATACTAAATGCCTATTTTGTGCTAGGCAGTGTGTTGAATACTTTGCTCTTCAAAGTAACTTCACAGAACAGACATCATTGCCTCTGTCATTATGGGTGATAAAACTAGGTCATATGTGTGAAAGTGTTCTTACCCAAAGCCTTGCTTGAAGCACTTTACATTTGCTATTTCTTTAATCTTCCTAACAACTCTATTGTTTTAGTAGCTATAGTTCCATGACTGAGATCGACTAGGTCATGAGAGGTCAGTAACTTGTCCATGGTGACACATTTCATGTGGGATAAAATTAGGATTTGATCCAGTAACGTCCAATACTGGAGCCAGGCTGCTAAGCTGCTCACTTCCTAGAGACAGGTTTAAAATCCAGGTAGAGACTCCAAAAAACTCGGCAGAGCTAGGAATCATCTGTGAAGTCCTGGTTCTTTACACTTTGCATGCTGTTACAGCTCACTACCTCTGTCAGCACAGTGACCCTGACTTTGAACTTTAGTGGTCTTTCCATTTTCTAATAAATGTAGTTTGTCAAAGTATAACAAGCACCTACATGTTAATGATTGATTTTATCCAATGAGAGAGACAAAGAGACAGAGAGAGAGAAATAGAAATAGAGAGAGAGACAGATAGACAGACAGACAGAGACAGAGAGAGACAAAGAGAGAGAGAGACAGAGAGAAACTATGGTAATGCCTTTTTAATTCCTGAACATAAAGAACAGATTTAATAGCCCAAGACAGCCTTAGAGCCCAAGAAGGATTTGGGCCCCCACTTACCACTTGCTAGCAAATCACTCATGTCATAAAGCGTAAGCTCTCCATGCTTCACAGTGTTCTGTGATAAAATAGGAAGAACAGCTGCAGATATTTCATAGAGTCAGTGAGGAGATGAATGAGGTAACCCATGTAAAGCACACTGTCTGCAGTAAATATTCATTAGGGCTTATAAATAACTTTAATTGTCATTATTGATAAAGCCATCCTTTTCAATTTTTAGGACTTTTACCAGAAAACTTCAGCTCAATCATTAGTTTCCATTGCTCTTATAATTTAATGCTGTTAGTACTGAAGTGGTCCACTGAGTCTTAATTAATGTCTTATTTACTGAATGTGGGCTATTTACTGAATGTGCAGTTTAATGCTTAAAGGTGGGAAGAGCTCCTTAGCAAAGGAGTTGTCTTAATATTTGGGAAAGAGGTTGAAGTAATAGTTACAAGATAAGCTGTAAGAACAACCAAATATTTCAAATGTTACCTTGACCAAATAGTAGAGCAGCTTATGTTTTTAACTGCCTGTTTTGTACCAGGGACTTTTGTAAATGAATTACCTTATTTAATCTTTACAATGCAAGGCTATATACTACTACTACTACTACTACTACTACTACTACTACTACTACTACTACTACTTCCTTCATTCCCTGCTTTTTTGTAAATAATTGAAGTCTATATTTTCTTTACATAAAGTTTCAATACTTGGCATCAAAAGTTGGCACTGACAAAAGTACCAAGAGCATTTATACAAGATTGCGTCGTGCCTTGCGCATCATGTGGATTTGCAGTGAGCTATGCTCCTGGCGCTGTCAATCACATTTCAGTTCTCTGTAGTTCTGTGTCAACCATCAGTGTCTTCTGGGTGTCCTTTCTTGACTAATCTGATACAAAGAGGAAAGAAATACAGTGTATTGAAAGGATTTTAACACTATTTTCTGATTCTGTTTCCTGTTCAGTGAATCAGCACCAAGCTGTCTTCTTGTTATAGTGTCAAATAAGACAGCTGTGTTTTTGCTCTCATAACGTTTATATTTTACTAGTGGACAAGATGGGAAAGAAACAACAAAAACACAAGCAAAAGAAGCAAATGCCTGTTTTGTGCTGCAGAGAATTAAAAGAGATTAAGAGAGTAAAAGTAAAAGTGAGGGACCATTTTGGAAACAGGTGGTGGGAAAACTTCTATGGAGAGGGATGGTGTAAGATAAGCTCAGAATGACAAGATGTAGCCAGCCCCAGGAAGACTGAGAAACACCGTCCTGCGAGGAGTTAACAGCCACAGCCAGGAATCACTTGGGCAGCGTAGAGACTAGAAGATGACCAAGAGGAGTGCCAGGAGGCTAGTCAAGATGTTCAGACCCTGATCTTTTTAGTGTGCGCCCTTGAGATTTAGGTGATTGCTTTCCCTCATTTCATGCTCTCTGTAAAGATCCACTGTCAGAATCTGTAAGACTTAACTTACTTAGGCATCTGCCTCACACAGCAATGTGACAAGAGTACAGATGAAGAAAAGATACCCAGCCTCCCAGTGAGCGGGATCCTTTTGTCGTGCACACCTTCCAGGCCAATTACACTTCCTGTGATGACTGGACTCTGAGCACTTCCCACCCAGACCAGAGCTCCCACCTTTCTGAAAGCACCTATTATCTCTCTTCTGGGTTATCGAGCTCCTTGTGCCTGCCCGTTGCCCTGAGCATCTCTTAGGACAACAGCTGGAGCTCCTATAAACCATCCTATCATACCACTCCCCAGATCGCTGTCCTCTTATGATTTCCAGCCTGCTGGGAATCAAGTCCATAGATCCACCAATGACTTGGAGAACCTCAGTGACCTGGTCATCTTTTACCTCTCATGCTGTTTCCTAGTCCTTCCCCTCTCACTCCCTGTGACTCATGCAATGAGCTTCTTTGCTGTCCCTGCCACAGAATTCTGGTGGTAGTTGGTGTTCTCTCTTGGTGGAATCAATTCCTCATCATCTCACCCCAAATCTTATCCACATAGCTTGCTATTGAAATTCCTTCAGGTCTCTGATGAAGCATTATTTTATCAGAGGAATATCCTAAGTGAAAAAGCATCCTCCTCTTCCCCACCAAAGAGTGACACTCATTATCCCACTGAGATTACTTTCTTTTTTCTTCATGGCATTCTTTTTGCAAATAGAGTTATCTGCTTAGTATCTTTTTCTGACATTTACTTCCCCACCTCCACATGAGAATATAAATTACAGCACCTAAAAACACATAATAGGGACTCAATTAATTTAGAAAGTATTCATTCACTATCAAATCAATGGTTAGAGGGGCGAATATTTTTTATCTAGTTAATGTTTAGACTCAGCTTAGCCTTGCCTCTTAAAGAGCAGAGCTAGCTATCTATGTACTATTAATTAATAAATTTAATTTTTAATTAGAATATCTCTGAGTAGCTTACTAAAATTAGAATTTATTATCTTTTTTTTTTTTTTTTTTTTGTCTTTTTGAGACAGGGTCTCGCTATGCAGTTGAGGCTGGCTTTGAGCTCACTTTTGTAGCCCAGGCTGGTCTCGAACTCGCACCAATCCTCCTGCCTCAGCCTCCCGAGTGCTGGGATTACAGGCGTGAGCCACCACGCCCGGCGAATTTATTATCTTTTGTGACAAGTTAAACAGTTTTTATCAGATATTGGACATTGACCTTAGCATTTTTAATGTAAGAATACATTGCAGCAGCTATTTTCAACTTAAGCCTGTATGTTGTATACTGGAGGAAGAAAATGAAGCATTTCAGGAATTCCAAAACTTAGTCATAAAAACTTGTTTCATGGAATATCTGTCAGATATTCTTAGAAGACAATTTCTAAGAATATGTAGCATTTCTTAGAACATGCTTTGGGAAACCCTGCCTCGACCTCATCTGTCACTTCCTCAGCCCTTTCTGCTTTAGAGTTTCACAATGACCATGTTTTCTTTAATGCACACAAGGCCTTGAGATTTAGTCTTTGTGGCTCAGGGCTTCAGAAGGGCCACCTTTGGCCTTTAGGTGCTGAAATGTGTTTGGATTAGAGGGAGGAGGAAGAGCTTGTTTATAGAAATAGGCTATTATTCTTGTCCCTTTATAATTACTATGAAGAAATTTCTTAGAAATGCTGAAAAGGGTCCTGGGGCATAAGGCCAGCAGAAAAAGTTATGAGATGTGTTTTCTCCCCAGCAGGGCAGAAAAAGAAAGACAACAGGGTCAGATATAAAAGATCAAGTACCTACTATATAGAGTAATAGTATCACCAAGCTTTTCTTCTGCAATGTTAAGAATATAAGTTTACAGACCAAAAATTAGAGCAAAGGAAGGGCTACAAGGATTGCCAATATTTCGGCCCTAGTCCTTCAAGGTCAGTGAGGACTCAGCACATAAAAGGACCTGTACTATAACAGCCTATAACTCAGTGGTTTCCCAAATTTTCTGTTCAAGGAGACTATGGGGCTACAGGGAAAGGAATTGAAGATACATAGTGTGCCAAAGGAGAGTCACCTGGAGAGAAAACATTCTCTTATGCTTTCATAAAGAGCAAACTGGTGAAGCAATAGCTGTGATTCATCCAAATAGCTGACACTGACAACAGTTCTACAAACCACTGTATATGGTTCCAAAGTAAATCCTGAGGAGATTTGACTGACCTTGAGAGATACAAAAGTTACATGTTTTGCTATATAGATCATGCTTAAATTTTCCCTTAACCACCTAGCAGAAAAGTTTAACCACAGGCATAAGATGGAAAGCTAGATTAGAATGATAAGCTGTAAAAGGCTTAAATCAACAGCTTCCAACATTGCCAGTTTTACTAATAACCTACTGTGATTACTGAATGTTGGATTATGTATTCAACTACTTTCTCTTAGTTCAGTGAGAAGAAATTTTGTTGTACCAATAATGATTTGAAAAATTATAACATCTATATATACCCTGTGCTCTGTATAAATAATAGGAGGACAATATGCATTTTATCAAATATTGAAATGCACTACTAATGTGTTTTGAAACTGTCACATTGTTATACATTGTTATTTCTTATTAAAAGTAATAAAAAAATTAACTAGATAGAAAAATAAACAAACAGAAATAGCAGATTGCTGCGCAGCAGCTGGGTTTGATCCCTGGTGTGCCTTGCTGGTCCTGTACCCCAGGGTACACTGAAGCAGTGATTAAAACTGAGCTTGGAGGCACACGCCTGTAATCCCTGCACTTGCAAGGCTGAAAACAGGAGAATCACTACAAGTCCGTCTACATAATGAGACCCTGTAGACCTTGTACTGAATATGTTAAAAAAAAAAAAAAAACAAACAGAAAAGAAAAAGACTGTGGCTTGATGAGGGGTGGTGGTGAATGAACCACTTTCTGAGATCCAGGACTAATGTGGGTGGGGTAACCGAGCTGACAGGGAAGTACGTGTGATATTGCAAAGAGAAAGCTTCAGTCACCCACAGCTATTGACTTACTGGCACTACTATTCTCACAGCCCACACTTACACAATCCACATAACAATTACTTGCCCAAATGTGAGGAAGGCGGATCCTGGATTCCCTTCTGTCAGAAGAGATGAGAGACTGGGATTCAACTGAGTCCTTAAGTGTGCTTTTCCCAGAGCATCAGTTTTTAGGTTGGTGGATTCTAAAGATTAGATAATATTTAACTCTTGAATACTTTGAGTATCTCCCTAATAATACTGTTTGTACTGTTCCCCAATGAGTAAGTTTTTGATTTTCCTAGGAAGCAAAACCCTGGGACTTGCTGAGCCATTTCATTATTTAGCATTGCTGTATCAGCCTATGCCTTTAACCTGAATGACTGATGACACAACTTGCTGCTAATCTACTGGGGCCTAAATTTCCAGGAACTTCCTTAGAGTATATTCTGTTTTATTTCTTCTTCCTTCTCTTCTTCATCTTCTTTGTTCCTCTTCCTTTTCCTCCTCCCCCCTCTCTGCCCCCTCCTCCTCTTCCTCTTCCTCCTCTTTGCCTTCCTCTTCATCTTCCTCTTCGTCTTCCTCTTCCTCTTCCCCCCCTTCTTCTTCTTCTTCTTCTTCTTCTTCTTCTTCTTCTTCTTCTTCTTCTTCTTCTT
>PVJA010001240.1:0-81884 GCA_004027025.1 Myocastor coypus | reverse complement strand
CTCCAAGGCAGAGAGGCGATGGCAGAAAACAACCTTTTATGGTGGCAGGCAAGAGCAAGAACACAAGAGAAGGGAGGTGTAGTAGCAGCTCAAGTAGCTAACTTCTCTTGATTCCTTACATTGAAATGCAAATTGCCTGCCCCAGGGAAGGTGCAGCACTAACCCACAATAATCAGTCACAAATTTCAGAAGCTCCCCATGACTGCATGAGGCTTTGGGGAGACACCTGTAATACAAACCATAACAGGATCTCACTACTAGATCAGACTCTTAGTGATTCTTCTGTTTACAGCCTTCCACAAACTGGGATTACAGGTGTGCACCATCATGCCCAGTCTCAACTGCCATTTTAGCATGCCCTGGGGGCCAGGCTGGCATGGCAGGCCAGGGGATCGCACTCCCAGCCCCTGCACCTGCTTGCAGGCACTTCAATCCACTGAGCTATTTGGCTGGCCCTTTATATTTATTTTCTCTATGGGCCAGTTCTTCATTGACCAGATATTTAATTGTTTATTTATTTATTTTTTCTTCTTTTCTTTAGCAATTTTGGCAGTCTTTGTCATCTGGAAGAGAGATGTTTGTAAGAAATTGAATCATATGCAATCATTGGAAAACTTCAAATGTGTCACCTGCTAATTTCTGTCTCTCCCTCCTTGCCTCTTTGTCAGGGCATAGAAATGACATAAAATTGTTCAGCCAGCAAGAGTCAGTGCAGTGTAGTGTGATTCAAATACGAGGCACTTTCCTGGCCTGTTCCTGCTAGTGCCCATCTATCCTCAGAGCATCTCTCTCTCTGAACCCTTCTCTCTCTTTCTGTCCAGAAATTAGAGGCAAAGACCTGGTCCAGAGAGAGCCTCCAACCCTAGTGCTGTGATCCTAGTTCCCTTTGGATTGGCCAGCTGATGTCATACTGGTTAGTTTGAATAATATCTCTTGAGTCACTTCCACATTAGTTAAACCAAGGTACTATTGTTTACTTTTAATCTTACTTTCCATCCCAGTGGTGTGGGACCTTTTAATCCTTACACCTCATTGAAGCCCCCTTTTCCCACAAATACTGTGGATATAGTATTCTGGTTTTTTCTCACTGTCCTCCTTACCTGCCTCCCTCATGTAATTGTCCTCCCCACCCAGCCATTTTGTGCTGCTTTTCTGAATGCCAGCCTCTGCTCCTCTTCTCCTCTCATGTAGGCTCTCATTGTAAGTCATCTCTCTAGCCACACTCGTGGCATCGATCACATCCACAATCAACAGCTCCCAAATTTGCGTATCTGATCTGGACTGCTTTATAGCCAGTGGTCTGTTTCACATGTGCCCATTCTAACATGTCCAGACAACACTTATGACTTGTCTCTCTGCAGTACTCTGTGGCCATGCTGCTATGGTCTGTTCAGTTTCCTAAACCCCCTACCCCAGGAATCATCTTCATTACCTTGTTTGCTCACACCCACCCTATCCATTTTATCACTACCAATTAATGTTTCTTCCAAAATACTCTTCAGAGCCATCCACTTCTCCATATACTCATTTCTATTACTCTTGTCAAAGTTGTTACCATCTGTAACTAAGGTTTCTGCAAAAGTTGACTATCTGATCTCCCTATATCTTTCCTCTTCTTTCTAATCTGCTGTCTAAACCAGAGATACAACAGAGCTTTTCATGATGCAAATCTTATGTTGCTGTCCTACCTTCAGGCACTTTGAAGACTTTTTGCTCTTCTCAGGATAAACACCAAATTTCTTAACCTACGTCTCACAGGCAAGTGTGGTTTTCTTCAGTCTCCAGGCTTTACTGCATGGGCTCATACTTACTTTTTGTGCCATGGCCATGCTAAGCCTCACCCCTCTTCCTGTATTCTCATCCCTGAGATTTTAACTGAAACGTTAAAAACTTCAAAGAGACCTTTTTATATACCCCACGCAGGTCTCAGTTCTCTTTAATGTACAGAACCACTTCTGGCAGCACCCATGGCAGTTATAATTTTACCTATGAATCTTTGTTTAGTGTCCATGTCCCGATTTATCTGTAAGCATCAGAAAGTTCAGGGATGAGACCTGCTTTGGTTTGTTCGTCCTTATTTTTCTAGTGTGTGACCTGACACACATAAGGTGCTCACTAATTTTCTATTAAATGAGCTAATATTAATGAAGGTGATTTTTAAATCTTTCTTGAGGAAGCTCTTCAGACTATTTTTTACTCAGATATCCAAATATTATTCAGGCCTTCCTAATTATGAAGACCGTTTTCCCTTGTGCATGTGTATTTTTGGTCCTTGAATGTGAGAAATAGATGGCAGGCTTAGTTTTCATTCTGCTTTGTATCATTTGGAATCTCTTCCACATGGAGGACCCATCAACTTCAAAGGGATCTTGGCACATGGAAAAGATACAGAGGGAAAAAGTGATAAAAGTAGACCCTGATTTCCATCATGGTTAATGGCCTGGATCTTGTAGAGGTTTAGGTGAGTAAATGTTGAGAATAAACAGCTGACTTAGTGAACTCTTCAGAAATAACGGATGAACAGGCGACTGAGCAATTGCTGGGATACAGCGAAGAAATTCCCCAGGAATAATTTTGCAAATGGAGGTAGTGCAAAAAGGCTAAGGAGCACGCACACCGGCCTTCCTGTGTGAGCAAGGCTGATGCTCTGGAAGAGACTCTACAAGAGGAGCTTGCAGGTGCCTCTATGGGCGGAATGGATGGCGATGCAGTGGTGCCACAAGCAAGACCTGGAGACCCGGGCAGCCCAGAGAAAGTGAAAGGGGCTCCTTTGGTTGCTGGGCAAGGTTATTCTATGAAACAAAACTTTGCAGTTCTGTTTATTTTATTTTTAAAGAATACAAAATAGTAATAAAAACAGCATTAGGAAGGATATAAAATGTCACTAAACAAAGTAATAGGAATTCAACAATGGTTGCTGTATTGCATGAAATTATCTTCACATTCATTGTTTGGGTTACCACATGTACATGGTGACAAAATACAAATTGGTTTAAAGAAAAAAAAAAGAAAACAACAAAAATGTTATAAGAAATTCAAAAGGAAAAAATACAAATAAAAAGAAAAAAATTAAGCATTTACTGCTCCTTTCAAAAGACCGACAGAAATTGGCAGTAGTTATTCAAATTATACTGCACTTGATCTTAGCCAAAAGGCCGAGAAGCGATTCAAATTATACTGCTTATATACATAAATACATATTTTCCCTTCTTTTGTCCTTTCTTTCATTGTATGTTTATTTTATTTGGGGCTCTGTTTAATTTACAAAATCTTGTCTAGGTGGATATAATTTAAACTTATGCCAGTGTTATTAGATAGAAGTTGGATTTTACAAAGAACCCAGAGAGTTACCTTTTTGGCATTTGTATCTTAAAATGAAAAGCAGATTGGATATGAGTATTGAATATTGGGTCTTTCTGATCAATTTGTATTGTACATCATTAATACATTTTCAGGCAACCATGTTAGTTCCTTACTTAAGCCAGTCAAACCTCTTCCACTATGGTGATTTTCTATATAAATGTTGAGTTGTTGGGTTATTTCACAATCAGGTTTTAGTGATCTGCCTCGATTTTCCAACATGCTGTGTTCATTATACATAAAAGGGGATCTCAGGAAACTGCTTGTGTAAGCAATAATGTGATACTAGGATTTTTAATAAAATGAAGATTGTTGGAAAATAGGGGCAACATAAGGAAATCGAGGGCCAGTGAGATAGCTCAGCGGACTAATGCACCTGCTCAGGCAACCTTAGGTAAGCACAGAGACCACAGTTAGATTCCCATATACTGTGCCAGCTGTGTCTCCTGGGCAGGCTGAGCTGGCCAAAGTCTGGGCATAGTGGCCTACGCCTGTAATCCCAGTGCTGGGGAGGCTGAAAGTGGGAGGATCCCCATGAGTCTGAGCTGCATAATGAGACCCTGTAACAACCAAATACATTAAAAAACAAAACAAAAAAAGGAAACTGAAAGGGCTAATGAATATAACTATATCTTGCTATCAATTTTAATTCATAATAAACATTTTGATCTCTATTAGTCTTTTTCTATCATTACATTAACATGTACCTTAATAATTGATAGTGACCCCAGCCCTAAACATGTGGACTTATGTAAGTCTCACAACTCTGTTGTAGGTGTTACTATTATCCCATGTTATACATGACAAAATTGAGGTAATGAGAGGTTGAATACCCCCCATTGGCACAGAAGTAGCAAGTCGTAGAACTAAAAGTCAATCTCAGTCTGACTAATATCAATGTGCTCATCAGTATACACTGGCAAAGATGTTTTTCTCACACAAGGGATTCATGTTTCTTCTCATTAACTAGTTCCCTGTTGGTTGTCACCAACTACTCACTGTTAGAAAGCATACTGCAGCCAACATCCTTGTATGTGCTGTGGGTTAAAGGCTGGAGATCTGAAATCAAACCACCAGAGAGTGCAGCAGTGTGAACGTGTGTGTGAGTTCCTGCAGGGCAGGTTGGTCGGTTACCAGCAAGGGCATAGGAGCTAAACAGGAACCTGGTCTCTGTGTCCTCATCTGAAAATATCACCTCCCTCAGAGGATTATTATGTGGCTTAAAAGAAATAACATGTGCAGTGCTCTTAGCACAAATACCTGGTGCAGAGTAAATGTCAGCCATTGCTATTATTCTTGAGTTCCTAGAAACGAAGACAAATTATACTTTCGAACCTTGCCTCTGGATACTTTTGAAACTGTGATTTCCTAGAAAGCTACAGCTATGAATGAACATCCAAACATATAACTGTCACTGACCCAATTCATTTATTCTAGTTCAAATGTTATAGTCTTGAAAAAACGAACTGTATTTCATCACGTTTATTTTGCATCTTCATTAGATCTCTATAACCCTTTATGTATGATTCACCATATTTTCTTGTTTCACCGCTCCTATATCCCAGTTATAGATTCGATTATCAGATGTAAAAATATGTCTTTTACAATTTTGTCATGTTGCTGATAAGACTCCTAGAGATGGAGGTCCTCGCTTGTGGTCATGGGATCAGGGTGTCTGGTACAGTGCCTGCCCATTAGAGGCATTTAGGAAATACAGGTTGGCTAATTTATCAAGTGTCTTAGATGACAAAGACCATTGAACACTTTACTGAGTTACACTTTTGTCCCTCAGAACTGTGACTGTGATCCCTGTCCTCCTTCTGTTTAAGCCCGTACCCTTATGAACAGGCCAGCTCTCAGAACAAGGGGCTAAGGCTGGAGTGCCAAAGGCCTTAGGCTAGGTTTTCTTTGTCTTTTAAGCTTTTCCAACCTGAGGAGTCTCTTTGCTCCTCTTGGAATGGAATCAGTGAGGAAGATTGCTCCTCCATCCCCACCTCTCTTCTACCTTCCTTTAATTCGAGTGTGAGCATTACATTGCTGAGTAACCATAGATGGAGCCTCCTTGGAAGTCCTTCGGCCAAGAGGTCACATTCTCAAGGTACCCTGAGCTCCCTTTCTTCTCTATTTAAGGCTAAATGTTTATTCCTTATCTTACTTTGTGTTTCAACTTATGTCCCATCATATTGTTTCTATAGCCTGTCAAAGATTCCACAATGATGCTATCCTCAGTATTTAAGATAGGACATATCACTAGTAAAATATCAGCAAAATAGACATGCCTTCAATGTGTGACTATAGCTCTCCTCCTACTATGAAGGTCCCTGAAATTAAAATTGAAAGATTATATCTACAAAGGTGTCTATAAAATCTGAGTAGTTGCGGAGCACCAAATTAGTTATCCCTTAATCCCTATTCCCTTGGTAGCCCTAACCAAAGAGGTTCTCTTATCTAGGTGACAGCAGCAGCCCCAGCCTCCTTAAGATGTGTTGTTCTTTCTGGTAGTTTGAAGTGGAAATAGTCTCTTGTGTTTCTTCCCGTGTTAAATGGATTTCTATCACTTTATTGAAATACTAAATGCAATTAACTTATAAAGAGGTAAGATTTATTTTGTTTCATGTCCTAGAAGTTCTAGTTCAGATAAAGTAGCTTCAATAGTATTGGGCTTCTCGTGAGGGCAAAACACGGTGGAGTATAGGATCACACTGGCCTTGTTCCACATGTACATTTTTCTCCACATAACCTCCATTGCTTGTGTATTAACTTTATGTTCTAGTGTCCTTGCCAGATATTTGGGCCTGAATTTACCCCTAGTGTAAAGATTTGGCCAGCCCTGACAAATGCCTGCTTTCTTGTGGCATGGAAGAAACTTACTAGAACACATCACCTCATAGGTAGGGTAGATTTTTGCTGTCCAAAGAACAACTTGAGCTATTCCACTTTCTCCATGGCTGGTCTTGCAGTTGCTTTTACAATTTCTCTGCTTTGGTGATATTTATGGTAGTGAATTCAAATATGGTTATCTTCAGCCAAACAAATAAGAACATGCCCTTTCAGCTCTTGAGGTCTTTTAGTCATGTAATTATGGGCTTGTTTGCTTTTGCTTACTTCAGTGCCCAAAACAGAATTTGATATTCAAGCTGGAAAAAGCTTTGTGGCTATTGTAGTGAATGTTGACAGATTTATTTTGGTAAACTTGAATCTGAATTCAAAAATGACATATTTATCTTTCTGTTTAATTAAAAGGATGGTACAACCAATCATTTATCTTGGAGTTCTTTTTTTCTTTCTTCTCTTCCTCTTGCCTCCCTTTTATTAATTTCCTCTCAGCACTCTTGCCTCTTTGTTCTGACAATTTTTACTGAATGTTTATCTTTTTTATTATCTCATTCCACTGTTTTACCTTGATTTCTCGCTCCCTCAGTGAAAAAGTACACTAGGAACACTTTGTAAATTCCTCTTTTGAGCTGTTAGCTATTAGGAAAAACAGTCCATTTGTGAGAAATGTGCTTTCTGTGATGTAAAAGGAAAAAGCAGAGCTTCTTGACATGCTCATGCAGCATCTTAATCGCTGACAGTGTCCAGCACTGAACGTGCATCCATCAAGGTTTGTGAGGGGATGTGGGACATAAGTGCTCATGACACAGTAGCTGCACTCCTTTCTCTCCAGTTTAGAAATGAAAATACTATTACATAGTGGTACTCAAAGCCATTATACTTAGTTTTATGTCAATCCTTTGTATCTTTTTTCTTTACTGTGTGTGTGTGTGTGTGCATGCACACTCTATAAAGGTGGAACCAGTGGCCTTGTGTGTGTTAAGCAAGCACTCTACTACTGAGCTCCTATGCTTACTTTAACTATTACTACAGTAAGTCATCATTTTCAGCCAGCTCAATGGATTACATCCACTGGACTAAATGAGGCTTAGTAAGTACCATTTCCATAACATATTAGTTAACATTAAGGGGATTTAGAAATACTGGTGCAAGTTCTAGAGGTGAATCTCAGGGTACCAGAAGAGTCAGGAATGTTATTGCTTTCTATTATCTTAATTCTAAAGGTTCCTTTCTCCTTTTGCTCATTTTCTCCCCTTCTTCTCTCCTTCTTGGTCTCTAGTACCTTTATCTTCTCATTTTCTACCTCTCAGAGCCATCCCACAGCCTCCAATCATGACCTTCCTCTTTTGCCTGGTCTAGACTGATTGGCTGGTCACTTGAATTATCTTCTTGTCCCATATCATCTACATCTTTTCATATATGTATCTGCTGCATTTTGGGTCCGAAAATTCAGAGGCCTGGATCAATTCCCATTTAGTGTCTTTTTTTCTACATTGGGTGTGCAGTGTGCTCCTAGAAAAGATAACACAACAGTGCTCACTGTGACACTGCAAGATTTTGGTTTTCTTTTTTAGGTTTCTACTTTTTTTCTTTTATTTCATTAATGTATGCTTTGGTGCTTGATAAGTGACCCAGGACTTTGTACTAAACTACTACATATCTAGCCCCACTTTCTTTTACTTCATTTTTTATTTTGGGATAGGGTTTCTCTGTGTCACTAAGTTACCTAGGCTGAAAATGAATTTATGATCCTGCCTCAGCTTCCTAGAGAAGTGAGATTGCAAGTGTACAACACATCTGGCTGACCTTTCCCTTTTACAAAACTAATTCTAGTTGTGTTGACCTTCTCATTTGATTATCATTTGTCTCAATTGCTCACCTCTGTCCGTAAACATTTTCCCCAACTTTTCACCCCTACTCTCCTGTACTTAATGTAGCTTCTTCTTGACTCAAAAGAAGTGGAAAGGTCAGATATAGCTTATGAAGACCCAATGCTCTTCCTAAGAAAGAACCTTCCTTTTCTGTGCTGAAATTGAAATCCCAGACACACACTAGAAATTCACCTTGACCTTGGTTTCCATAACCTTGTTGCTATTTTTCTCTGATACTGATTTTTAGTCCATTATGACCACTTTTTAAATGCCAATATTTCCTGAGGATTCCAGTTTGAGCCGGTGCTGTTTTGACTCTGTTGTACCTACCAAGGACTTGTAAGTCTACACCTCTAGCCCGAGCTTACACTCCTGCTTCAGAGATCAGGCCACCTCCATATGCACATCTCCAAGTACTTCAAATTCAACATGGCTCAACTGAATTTATCATCAGTATGCTCACTTTCTAAAATCTGGTCGTACTTTTGCATTCTTTTGGAGTTTTAGAATAATTGGTTCTAAGTAATAATAAAATTTCATCTATTTTAAAAACCACACTGTTCAATAAAAATGAGCCCATATATGTAATGTAATTTTTTATTGGCCATATTAAACTAATAAGATGATTTATTTTTAAAATATTTTAAGTCAATATAAAATAGTAGTATGTTTATGTGTAATATTTTTTTTAAATTAGTCGAATATTTTATTTTTTGTATTAAATTTCTGTTGTGTCCTTACTATCATAAATAATGGTCAGAACTTGTCTTTGGGGCCTAGAAACCAGGCTGCTCTCTTTGCTAGTGGCCTCTCTGCCAATTGTAGAGTCGTTTCCTTCACCAAGTCCCCTTTCTTTGCATGGTAGGTTTTGTTAACTTTATTCCCTAGGCATTTTTCCACTACTCTAATTTTTAAAAAATCTTATATATTATGGCTTCATTTCACACACTGGACATTTTTCAGTGTCCTATAGGACCAAGTTGCTCTGGCCCAGGGAACTTGCAAGACCCATTGAAATGCAAGAGGATGTAGCAAGATTAAAATAAGAGGACAGCTCAGATTTGTTAACATACATATTGATAGCAGCACTAGGTTGGTGTTGGTATCATTTTATTGTCAAGAGTGCAGCACAATAAAAGCTGGGCGTGGTGGCTCAAGCCTGTAATCCCAGCACTCGGGAGGCTGAGGCAGGAGGATTGGTGCGAGTTCGAGACCAGCCTGGGCTACAAAAGCGAGCTCAAGGCCAGCCTCAACTGTGTAGAGAGACCCTGTCTCAAAAAAAAAAAAAAAAAAAAAGACAAAAAAAAAAGTGCAGCACAATTTGTATCCCCCACGAAGTTTTTAATTGTTAGAAACAGTAGTTATCTACTTCACTATCATACTATGTTTTGAAATTTTGCACTAGCTGTTTTAGTATCATATGTACAGTTTTTGAGTATAATAGTCATACATAGAATTTTAAAATAAATATATATGTTTTAGTGATATGAATCTGAAATTTAGTTTTGGTACTTCCTGGGGACTGGTACCAGTGAAACTGAAGGTCTTACGGAACTGGGTCTACTCCGGCATTATCTCATCTCCTCCTCCAACCTCAACGTCTTTGTTGTCCCAAAGCTCATTTTCTGCACTGACTCTTTCCTACTTGGTTCTTGCTTATCCTTCTCTGTGGAAAGCAAACTCATTACTTGACTTGACTAATTCTACTCCCCTTCCAGGATCTCTGAGATATCATCTTCTTAAGATGAGTCTACTTACCACGATTGCATCTATGTTGACATACAATTCTTGCTATATGACTACAAAGGAATTATGTCTTTCCTCTAAATTGTAAGATTCTTGAAGGCATTGGATTATGGCATTGAAATCCTTTCCTAGCCTTGAAATATGGTAGTTTCTGAAGGAATGGGCTCAATTCATGGCTCCTCTTGACAGAGCCATCCTGTTTTACTAGTATGCAAAATGGTAATTTTTTTCTTATAATCTGTGGAATATCTAGAAGATGTCTTCTATGTCTAAAGATAACTTTAAAAAGAAGTTATTGAGCCAGAATACTCCTGTTGAGTACTATGGATAGAAGGTATTTTAAATCTTAGAAGGATGGTAATAAGCTTGGTATGAAATAATTTAACTGATTCCTTCTTGGGACTAGCCATATTCATTTGCTTTAAAAATATCAAGTTTTTCTTTCTTTTTATTTTTAATGTATTTGGTTTTTACAGAGTCTCAGGCTGCATCTCAGGCTCATAGTGATCCTACTGTTTTCAGTCTCCCCAGTGCTGGGATTACAGGCATGTGTAGCTATGCCCAGACTCTGGCTTGCTCAACCCTCCCTGGGGGTACAGTTGGTACAGCATGTGGTGCCAGGGATTGGACCATGGTCCCTGTTCTCGCCTAAATAGGCACTTTAGTCTGATGAGATATCTCATCAGCCTGAAAATCAAGTTTTGATTTTATGTAATGGATGCATGCATAAAGGGGTTTTAAAACTTCCATATGCACAAGAATCACCTTGGAATATGATAAGGTGTGGATTCCTAGTTTTCATATTCTAATTCATTCAGAGTGGTAGCTGGCTCAGGAATTTACATTTTTAGGCAGTATCCAAGGATTATAATATAGTTTCTAGAAACTATATTTTGGGATGCATTATTTTTTTCTTTTTGAAGAAGAGAGTAAGAAGGGGTCATTTTGGTCAGTGAAGTCTGCTTTAGTCTGGACCAAAAGAGGTGCCCTAAGTGAGAAGTGGCCCCATGAGGTGCTGAAAAAAGGGTGGCTAGGCCTGGGGGCATGCGGTGAGAGATTGTAAGGCCAACGAGGAGAACACTGGCCTATTTCATGATTTTCCCTAGGGCTGGCTTTCCTCCTTCCACTAGAAAACAGCAATGTACACATAAAGTTTAATTATTAGAGTATTTTCATCTCCCTTTAAGAACTGATGATCAGTCATGCATTAAGTAATTTTTGACATTTCAGGATCTCTAAGATGTTGAATGACTTTGGTACAGGGCAATTCTTGACATTTAGCTATCTAATTTATTTATACTTTGGGCTTCTCCTATAAAAGAAGCCATGCAGTATTGAGCTTGTATGTCTGATGACATTTAGGAGATATCATAAAATTCCATATAAAATTGCACTTGTGGTTCTGGCTTTCAGAATATAGTAAATTATGCCACATGGGAAAAAAAAAACTTATTTTGGGAGGAGGGAGAACAATATAACTTTGTAAGAACTGTGAAGGCAGAATGCATTTATCCTTAAATCCTTCTTATAAATAAGTTCATCAAATCTTTCATCCAAGCTGTGCCTACCCTGCCACCCGGTGTGCACTGAGATGGCAATTGAGACTGGGCTTTGTGGCATGTACCTGTAATCCTAGCTTTTGGGAGGCTGTAAACAGTTGGATCACTAAGAGTCCGATCTAGTAGTGAGACCCTGAACACCCTGTAGACCCTTCCCTAAAATACTAAAAAACAAAACAAAACAAAAATTTTTCATCCAAGTTGTTAATGATTCAAAGTATGAAAACTTCAAATATTTTTACATGAGGATGCTACATGTTTTGTGCATAGCAAATACTAACCAGAAGTAGATGGGTGAATCAAAGCCATTAAAATCGCCACACTTTTCTCTTTAGTTTATTATTTCAGCTTTCTCCCTCAACCGGTCCTATTCATGGCTGTTAAAAAGGACCTAATTGCTTGACTGGGGTTTCTGCTTTTCACCATTTACTATCCAGTCCCTGCTGTAAATCCTAATGAGCTGCAAACCAGGCAGACAAACGAGCCCGTCGGCTGGAAGGAGAGAAGAGCAGTGTGCATGGACAGTCTGTTGTTCATCCAATCAACTAAATGTGCTTTAATTGTAGCAACAATGCCATAAATAGGCCTGGCACTGGTCTGTTAGGCTGTCTCACTTCATTCCTGTCTGTTTCAGTCACTCTATGTCTGCCATCTTATGAGTCCAAGAATTTTTTTTTTTTTATTCACTGATGGAAGAGACTTCCCTCTGCTTGCCTGCACTTTTAGAAGATAAATTATCTTGAATAGCTCAATAGGGGTTGCATTTTAGTGGTGGGGACAGTGCTGTTCTCACTGAAATCTTATTTTCAACTTTACTTAGCCTAAGATTTTGCATTTCCTCTGACTTGTATTAAACTAAGCGCTTGCACTGGTGTCTGCTCTCTTGCAGGTCATTCGTAAGGGGTGGCTGACCATCAGCAACATTGGAATCATGAAGGGAGGCTCGAAGGGGTACTGGTTCGTCCTCACTGCAGAAAGCTTATCCTGGTACAAAGATGATGAGGTAAGCCCCCGAGATGGACAGAGTTTTCTTACTCAAGTGTTGCTACTTTCAAATGAATTGAAATTGTTGTGATTTACAATTTCTGGATACCACTGGTTATGCTTCAGGGAGACTTAGCTTGGAGTTTCTTGAAAGCAGTACTTTTTTCCCTCACTAATTTTTAATTTTACATGATTCCCCTTGATTTCTTTTCCTGTTTATTTCATCGGTGCTGTCATGTTTTGCCTACCTGAAGAAGGGGTATGAAGTATCAGGACTTAGAAATTTACTTCCCTTTGATGCTGCTGAAGTGAAAGCAGTTTTCATTGTATAATGCATTGAAGCATCCTAAGGCAACAGAATGTTTTAGGTGAAATTGATAACATCAAGGCAGTTAGCAAAGCGTTTTGGAATTGTTGCTGTCACATGTGTCTCAAAGGAAAGGCTTTTGAGAACGTTTGCATAACTGGTTTTCAGGTGGATCCTAGACTATTGTTTATACAAATTTTATGCCTTGAGGATTTGCTATCTTGATAAAAGCATGAATTGTGATAGTTATAGTTATGGTGTTCTGCCTCATCTTAGATGGTGATAATTTTGGCCCTGTGACTTATTGCATATTAAAATGTGATAGCTATGAAAGTACGGAAAGTTAATATTAGTTTTACAGAGCCTTTAATGTACAATAAAGTGATATTGCCAAAACATGGCAGGGCATGGATGAAAATTAAACTATGCTTTGGAAATTTTAACACCTGTGGCCCTACCTAAAGTTTTTAGTATTTATGATACAACATTGCTATCACAGAGTATTGCTTTCAAATGTTTGTGTCACTGACCTCATTGAAAAGTGGGATTGGCTGTTATCTAAGTATGAGGATCTGCAACAGTTCCTTTTTTTGTACTGGATTCTCAGATATCCTTGTTGTTCTGTAGGAAGCTCTGATTTTAAAGGATCATTACAGTTTGAGGAACTCCGAGACATCTATCTATCTGTCTGTCTGTCTGTCTGTCTGTCTGTCTATCTATCTATCTATCTATCTATCTATCTATCTATCTATCTATCCCCCATGCAGATAATTCAATAATACATTCTTCTGTTTGCTGTTCAGCTGCTCTAAAATATATATCCTCCTTCCAGGATTTCAATTTTGATGCGTATGTTTAAATACATTGTCAGTCTCAGAAACTTTCTCAGTTATATGCAGGCAAACAAGATTTTATTGCGAAATCATAATGGTAATAGCCAATATTTTGTTCTTCTTCTTCTTTTCTTTTTTTTGCAGGAGGGGATGTACCAGGGATTGAACTCAGGACTTTGTGCTTGCCAGGGAGGTGTCTAAGCCACTGTGCTCTCTCCCTGGCCCCTATTCTGTGTTTCTTAATTAACTCATTTAACCCATATCACAACCCTAGTTTAGTTGTATTACTGCTGTTATTTTTCAGAGTAAAAAATAAATACAGACCAACCAAAAACAAAACACCTAGTCTTTTAAAAAGTAATTTGTAGAATAAGCACTTGCCTGGTAAGCATAAGAGCCTGAGTTCAATCCCTGGTTCTATAATAAATAAATAAATAGTACTTTGTACAGGGCTTAGCCTTTCCTGTTGCAGAATGTTTAGTATTGGTGAGAATAACTAATTTCCCAAGGTCACGTAGGCAGTGGTGGCAAAGCGGGAACTCGGGCTTTCAAGCTGAAGAACCTGTGTCCTCAACCACAAATGTGGGCAACAGTCCCAGTGATGCCTGGAGTTGTACAAGTCACCCTCATCCCACAGAGGGTTTATGAGGATGACTTCCAGGTGTATTAGCACTGACCTGTTCGTGGATGTTGCTACCAAGGGCTCTGGAGACTGCTATAGCTTTTAGCCTCTCTTTCCTGGCTATGTGGTCAGCTAGTGAAAAAATGAAACAAGCACTTCAGAAGCCCCCAAGTGCCTGACATCCCTTAGAGGGAAGGAGTAGCCTTTGAGTGGTTACTGAGCTCATATTGCCGGTCAACTCCTCCTCTCTGTAAAAACTCAGAATAACTTCTTATGAACTTGCTGCCACTGAAGTTCCCCTGTGATTCCAGTGCATGGAAAACACTGCAGTTTTAATATTACCTGAATACCAGTGAGCATTTTATTACAGCTATGTTTGTGGAAGATGGTTAGGGGCAGGGAAGAATAAGAACTACCCTAGAAATAAAATTATTCACATGAAGAAACTCTGGGAAAGAGTAGTTCATTTTAGATCATGTCAAAAAAAATAGGAAGTGATAGATAAGATTGCTTCTATGTGGAATGAACAACTGAGCAGGTTAATACTATTGCGTTGTCTATTAAATGCTCTGAAGAAAATAAAGTAGGATCAGTGATAGAGTAATGAGGGGAGCCTTTTAGACTAGATTAGTACAAATGAGTAACATTTGAGCAGAAACTAGGATGATGAGCTGTGAGGAAGATTTTGTTGGACATTCTAGTAGAGGGATCAATAAGTGTAAACACCTTAGAAACAAGAATTTACAAGATGATTGTGACCTAAGTAGATAAAGAAGTAGTAAATACAGGACTGGGCAAATAGCTCAGGGGATTGAAGTGTCTGCAAGTAGGTGTAGGGGCCAGGGTTTCAATCCCAGGGCCTGCAGTGTTGGCTGCACCCCTGGGGCTTGCTGAGAAGGCAATTGAGACTGGGTATAGTGGGCATGGTGGTGAGCTGTAATCCCAGCTCTTGGGAAGCTGTAAACACGTGGATCACTATGAGTCCAATCTAGTAGTGAGACTCTGAACACTCTACAGACCATTCCCTAAAATAAAATTAAAAAAAAAAAGAAAATGTCGTAAATAAAGGCAAGGGCATGAGGTGCATGCATGGGAAAGGAATGAAGTTCTCATTTGATATTTTTAATTTTACTCCAAGGATTGGCTTTGTGACATAGAAGGTTCACTCAGGCTGCCTAGTTGTACATGATGTGTTGGGTGGGGTATGCGTACAGAAAAAGTGGGGTTGGCCAGAATAGAAGGCAGCCCACCAGGCAATGGTAGCTGCGCTCCAGACATGGCTATGGCCAAAGGCATTCTCTACCCCACTTCATTTCTTCTCTTGGCAGTTTCTTGCTTCTGCAGACTGCTTCCAAGCCTACCATTAGGACAAAAGAGCAGACAGCACTGTCCTTGGTCTGTGTAGTATTTATCAAGTGGTTATTAAGTGTGTGGTGGCCAAGGCTGAATGGCGTTATGGAGAAAGAAGATCCAGCAGAAAATCTTGGGAAAGTGGGTGATTCTATGAGTGATTCATTATTCCTGGCTTGTTGGATTTGCACAGCACTCACCTGTGAGTGGCAATACTTTAATGATACTTTGATTTCATACAGGCCTTGCTACTACCATTCAACTACATGTGGAGTAAACATGGCTCTGTGGTGGTCTTAAAGCCCAAAGTTTAGAGTATGCATTTGTGAAAATAAACTGGAGTGCTAACTTAACTTACGGAGCCAACAATATGGTTGAGTTGTGTGTACTTTGTTCCTATACGTATATCAGCACATACATACTTTGGAAAGCCAATACATGACAATTTATCTTTCTTAGTCAAGAAAAGATGACATGGGAAGCATCACTAAACCAGCTGTATACTTACTCATTTATTTAGTAATAAATTTATACTTAAATTTTCATGGAGTTTTTGTATATTTTAGCGTACCTTGCTCTTTAGTATAATTAGCCTGGTATATTTTCATTATAATGTACATGCTTGCCTAATAAATAGCATTTATATCATATCAGTATGTATATGTGGTTTTATACCTTATTTTTTAATTTAATTTTTATTTCTAAACTCTTGGTACACTTTTAACATACATAATGTTCACATTATTGTAAGAAATTTGTACTTAATGTATCTTGAGTGTTCTTTTTTCCACCGCCTCCCCTCCCATCAGCACTTCTTCCCTTCCTTATTTATAAAAACTTAGTTTTCATTTCTTCTATTATCTTTTCCCCTTTCCTTTCCATTTCTCTCCCATCCATTGTTCCCCTTTCTGCTTGAACATTTTCCTATACTCCAATAGCTATCGTGCACTGTGGTCACCAGTTGACTTTTGATGACAGCTTTGTTGTAAATGTATATGAGGTATGAAATATATTCTTGATTAACAAACAATAGTTCAAACTGCTTTTCATGGGGTGTTAATCAAACACAAGACTCTATAAGCCACATACCCCATGCTGTAGGGAGTCTGAAGGGCTTGTGGACTTGGTTTCACTATGATAACTGCCAGTTCTGGATGAATTTTTGAAAGATAGGATCTATGGGATCTGATTTCCTTCACAAAAGGTTGGAAGGTTCAGAAAACAAGAATCCAGATTCCATTTCTTCAGGGAGTCTTCCTTCTGTCAGTGTATATTCTCCTACACCTTCACCAAGAATTACAGATGATATTTTCAAAGTGTTTTGTCCCTATCCAGGATGGCAGAAGCAGCAGCATGATAACCCTGAACTTGACATTAACAGTTAGGCATTATTGTTATTTTGATTTTTCACCATCTGACGTTGATCTACCCAACCTATTATTGAATTTTAGATGGATCCATAAATACCTTCAAGCCTCTGTGGACTGGACTGAGTTTTGAAAAAGTACTCTAAATTACACTATGTAAATGTCATTTTTACTGATGCTAACACATGACCTTAATAGAAAAGCTTCCTAGAGGATCCCTCCCATCTCCCTGCGACTGAGACTTTCTGTGTCCTTCTCAGTGGCAATGAAAGTTATCTCTTTCCTTATAAAAAAAGCTCCCTGATAAGTCCCAGGCAATGTTTAACTCTCCTTATGCTATCCTCATGGAGTCTTTATAATGCAGTGTGGTTATCATAGACACAATTTATAAACTTGACTATATCATATTTTCTACCTTACTGTAAAAGTTTGGAGCTTTTTATAACACAAAAATAAATCAGCCAACTTTCCCAAAGTTATACAGCTTGCAAGTATCCACTGCCAAAGCCTTGTTGCACTTCTGGATCACATGACTGAACCTGAAACCTAGAATTCCCAGTACAATGGCCTTTCAGGAAAACCGTGTGAGAAGGGGCCAGTGGTGAGGGCAGAGACTGGGTGTGCCAACTTGAGTGCTCCTATAGATCCCCTTGGAGCTCAGATGCATCATGCTTGGCTTTTCTTTTTTTTTTTTTCTATAAAACTACTAACCAGGCTATTGCAGTACTTACCTTTATTAATGGTTTGGAAAGGAAATATAGTGACTTAAATAATCTCAAATGAAGTATTATATGGCTGTCTGCATAGCAATTTTTAACCAGTGGATACCCCACAAGGTGTGCCATTGATATCTTTAGCCTTTTTATTTTAGCCTGGCTCAAGAAAAGTACTTTGACTTCCTTCTCTTTTTCTCCCTCTCTCTCTGTCTCTCAATGCTATAAAATTGGAATGTCTCAAATTTAAGGTGCCTTTCACTCTAACTTAATAATGTATAATAAGCATGTGGCCCAAACTTCTTTGCAGACTTACCTTTATATATCCAGAGTGCTCAGAATATCCAGCCAAGCCAAATGGCCTTCAGTTAATAAGAGGCTCTTATGCACATACTGTTTCCTGTTTTCATTGTACCTGCCTGCAACCCTGAAGACCAGCTTTCAGACTACTGACTTGGCTTTCTGACTGATTAATGACCTTACTAATGATGGTCATGCTCTTTGTGGTTACTACTTACTGAGCATTTGGACTTTGACAGGTTCCGAGCTAAGTCAGTACTTCACATTCTCACATTCTCTATTTTAGTGATTTCAAGAAAGCAAATTATCTGAGCAGCTACTATGTGCCAGTGCTGCGCTCATAGTCACTTGAACATTTCTCAACAAATATTTTCTGAGTCCTTATTTGTACCTGCTCACTAGGGGATACTGCTGGGGAAAATGTTCAGCAAGGAATTCATGGGCCCTGCCCTTAGGAGGCGTATTCCCCAATAAATATTATGTATGAACAGATAGCAAAACCTATCTGATGCTGCTTGCAGGCTATGAAGAAAGAAAAAGCCAGTGATGCCTATGACATAATGAATGTCTCAAGCAGGGACTAGGGTGACACATGGGGACTGCTTTAAGTTCACTGGTAGAAATGTTTGGGCTAATGTACTGTGACAGGGTTGAGCCTGGTGAATTTAACTATTGGGAATAAACCTAAGGTGGCCAGAGCAAAAGAGAGAGACTCTGAAGGTGAAGGACTGGGATCGATGCCAAGAGTGATGAGAAGTTCTTGAAGTTTTTAAACTGGAGAGCCACACAATCAGACTTGAGTATTGTAGTCTCTCCACTGGTTGACTTGTGCAGAATTGATTGTGAGAAGGCAAAAGTGAGTTAGGGAGTCATGAGAAAGGCGTTGCTGTGCTCTACATGAGAAACTGTGGCAGCTTGGGGTGGGGTGAGTTGAAAGACATAGAAATGAATGGCTTAAGAGACTTCTCAAAAGGTGAAAGTTATCAGGAAAGCTAAACCACAAGTGTGAGCTTTGGGAGCCATTGTTTTGTTCCCACCAGGCCTCTGAGGTGGCACCAGCCAAATATTGATTAATGAAGCTATCATTAGGTAAATATGTGCAGAAATATGAGATAATTTATCATGTAGTATATCAAATGTCCAAATTAAATTATTGAATTATAGGGTAAGGTTATCCTTAGAGGCAGATTGTCTTAGAATTGTTAATTTTCATCATTGTGGGTTACTGGATATTTTTTTTTCTTCTCTGACTGTATAAGTGTGCCTTCTTGGATTGAAGATCACTTAACTTTCTCGATCTTATTTCAACACATGAATATAAGTTCCACAATTACTGAGGGAAATTTAGAAAAAAGCCAGGTATAGAAATAAAATATAAAATACATTTCAAAGGAATTTTAAGTCTAGATAATTTTATATTTGTATTTTAATATCAGAATTTGTAAAAAGTAATACCCTTTCTTTAAAGTATATGTAAGATTAGGAGGATGTTCTGATTCAAGGGGAAAAGAGCCTCACTTTTTTCTTAAAATCAGTGAAAAGCATACTGTATGTGCAAATTTTAAGTTAAAGTGTCTGAAGAAAAGGGACTGCTAATTTAAACATAATAGAAGTGTTCAGCTAATATTCTATTTCTGTAGCCCAACACCATGCTTAAAATCATATGGAGCACTTCTAGGATAGTAAAATTATACAGTAGACATGTTTCCAGTGGAAATGAAATGAACCTTCCTTATACCACTAAAGAAAGTCCAAAATCTTCATTGAAGTAAGAACATTCTTTGGACTCCTAAGAAATTACAGGCCTCGTTTTTGTGGGTTGGATTGTTTGGATAGCTTGATGAGGAGATTATATAATTCCCTTATAGGGATATTTACCCAGTTTTGTTTTTATTGTGGAGTGGTGACAGATGACACGTGTAACTTTGGTAATAAGAGACAAAGTGACAGCTATGTCTTGGGATGGTCAAAGTTATAAGATCAAGCAGTTACTGGAATCTTCAGGATTCTTTCATTTTCACTTACACTTTTTTTTTTTTTTTTCACTTACACTTTTAAGATTTTGCTTTTTTTTTTTTTTTTTTTTTTTTTTTTTTTTTTTTTTTTTTTTTTTTTTTTTTCCTGTTGGATCTCATATTTCCTAAGACCAAGGAGGTCGGCATCAACCCAGTAAATGCTGTTCAACTCCATGTTGAGATGTACCATAGCCAAATCTTAGATATTTTTACAAAAAAAGCTCAAATAAATTTTCAACCTTAACCCATTTATAGTTCTTAAAATTGCTCATCTTCATAGTTATGTTTTTTCACCTACTATTTTTATATATTTAAATGCAGTATTGTTTCATGCAAATTGATTTCTACATTCTAGTATTAGCCAAAGATTTACAATTTCAAAAAAATTTTTTACTTATTAACTCATAAGTTCAAATGCTCCTTCAAACTTATTAAAAATATATTTATATACAAATGTAGTTTGCATATGCATTGTTTCTCCTACTCAAAATATATACTGGAAACACCATATCACATTTTATGTTACCCTTTCTCAGCAAAATAAAACTGTCGTGTCTTGTTTCATGAATATATATATATATATATATATATATATGTATATACGTATATATGTATATGTATACGTATACACACACACATATATATATATATATATATATATATATATATATATATATATATAACATTCTTTCAAGAAATTTGAGCATCTAAGTTAAAGAAGTGTTTTAAAAAAGATATTTAGCCTGAGGTTTTACAGGAAAAAATCCTTGAAATGTTAACCTGGAATGCCTTATTTTGGGCTAACTCTGCTGCCACCCGCTTTCTTTGGGTTGGGGTGTACTTAGTTGCCATGTGCTAATCCTGAGAGTTGTCACACACGTTGCTGGGACTGCCTTCCAGGGCACAGTGGAATGAGTCTGCATGTAAACTCTTTGGGTAGTATTTGTAAGAGGTTGTATAAAGCACTTAAAGTTGGGTGGAATTATGTAAATATTTCATTTTTGCATTGTCTTCTGCTTAAATTTTGTATTTCATGAAGTATTGTATGAGAATTTATTTGCCAGTTACAGGACGTTATTTAAGATGTAAGCCTGAATTGCCATTAAGTCTTACAGAAGCAGAAGTGGATTTTAGTAGATGATGTGTTATTTTAAGCTCAGATTGTGTGAATGCAAGACATTTTGTTTTACTCATATTTTCACTTCATAGTTTAGCCCCATTGCTCAGGGTTTTTTTTTTTTTTTCTTTAAAAAAATTATACTGTCAAGTTTAGTTGAAATAGCATAAAATCAAAAATTTCGAACATATGGGACCCTTAAATTAAAACTAAGATTTCATTTAAAAATGAAAAGTCTGAATGGAAAATGGTGTGCTTTAGTTCAAAATATATGCTTGTAATAATGATTTATTAAATTTAACAAAAAGTTTGGGATAGTCCAGTGTTGTACTTTTAAGTTTGACCAGAATCTTACTAAGAAAAGTAAACGTTAATTTTAAATAGTGAAAGTTAACATTGTATTGAACCAAATCAAAGGTGAACAATTTCTAATTTCACCCTCTTCCATTTTTACATTTAAGTGTTTAAAATATTCATATACGAAAGCCAGTTCTCAGCCTCTCATTCCATTTAACAGTGCCTAAACTGAAATTTTGCTGATTTCCTCAAAAGACGGGGCAAAAATAAGCAGTGCATTTCCAATAAATGCTTTCCTTAACCTTCTGAAAGTACTGAAACACTTGAACATCTTAAGAGCCTGCATATGGTGAATGGAAATCTATATTCCAAGTGAACTTATTGGACCTGTAAATCCTTCTCCTATAACCAGAGCAGAAGTCCCTTCTTAATTAAACAATGAGGATATAATAACACAATTTGTATGATGATACTTGAAAATGTTGATGTTTCAATTTCAACTTTCCATTAATCAAAAAACAATCATTTTAACAAATTTGAAAATACTTTCTCCTATGCCTTATCTAGACAAGACTGTCATCTTCTTAACCTAGAAAACTTGATTCTTTAAAATATTACCCTTTCCTTTTTCTTTTCTCCTTACTCTATGCCTCATCCACTTTCCAGTGAAGAAAAAACATAACCATATAGAAAACAGTACTTAGTTTATGGGTTAGAACTATTAGAATAATTTATTCCTTCTCAAACATCAAACTGAAATTCTGTTTTGTTATACTGATTTTAAAAAATATTGATTATGGGATGCTTCAAAGACGTATACAATAAATGTCTATGGTGGTGATTTGCTAACAACAATTAGGAAAAGAGAATTATAGAAAGCACAGGAACATTTTCAGAAATGGGTTTTATTATATTTCATAGGTACCACTTACTTTACTTTTGGTGGGTTTTAATATTTGAATCAAAATAAAATAATAAGAATAATACACACGAGTTAAGCATTAAGCCAACAGATTAAAAGCCCAGACCCCCAAGCCCCTCACTTTGGTTGTAGCTCTTGGATGCTATGGTGTGAGGACTGCTTTCTTTCAATGGCTGGTTGTCATTCAGGCTGGGTTGTCATGTGACTGCCTGTCTGTGCCTGCTGTACAGGTGAGCGGATGTTCTGCACAGCAAGTGTAGACAGGCAGACACATGACAACTCTGTCAGCCAGGCCCTCGATTCCTTCAGGCTTCCTTTGCTCAGGGACAGATACAATCAGCCCGCTTTCCAGATTAGGTGATTTTGGCGGGTGCAGGGAAAGGGAGAAAAACACACAGCAGAATTAAACATTAAAACATTATGGAACTAAAAACAAGTTAGATGTTTGAGTTTATTCAGAAAGTACACTTATACATTTGTTCCAGTGTGCTAACATGGATATTTGGCATGACAGAAAACTAACATTAAAATTTTAAGGAAGGAAAAAACTTAAACACAAGGCTTTTTTTCTCGAATTCAGTTCCTAGCATGACTGGCCCACATGCAGTCAGAGTTCAGAGTAATTGAAACAGATGTTTTTCCTCTTTGCAAAAACCCTGCATATTTTAATACTGAAGTTAAAGATAATGACTATGTTTATACATGTTTCTTGCAGTAGATAAGAACTATAATCTTGCTCACGAAAAAGAAAATTGTCCTTTGCATGGTAACAGCAGCCATTTTCAAAATAATGAATGAGCCTCATGTATTGGCAACTGAACCAATGGACTTTGGTTTCTGATGCTTTGATGGGGGATTTTATATTTCAACAGGAATTCATCTACACCTTTGATTTTTTCCTTTTAAATGTACAGTTCCTAAGTATGGATGTGAAATTCAAATAAAAGGCAGTTGTGAGCTTAAGTTTCCCACTGCATAATTAACTTACAGGGTCAGGGAAGGAGCCAGGGATGTGACTAGGAATGTTGCTGCCAGCCGTGGTGCTCAGATTCATGTATGCATAGCTACAAACTAGAACCTTCAACACTGAAAAGGAAACCTTATTTCATATCAAAAGAATTAAATGTAGACACTTGGGAAATTTTTCTTAAAGAAGGAATACTACAACATATGCAGATATAAAATGGGATTCTGGGGAGTCAAGAATGATTTTGGCTATTTTTTGATATAAATTACCAATTCACACATCTCAAGTTATTTAAGAACTTGCATCTCCCTTTTAAAAACAATATATTCTTAGAGACAAAAATTCCAGTGAGTGAAAATTTTTATCCAGGAAGTGCATATTTGGAATTTTTCAAAGATCTTTATAAAGTAATAAATAGATTGTGTTTTTAAATCTTTACTTATATGTATGAATGAAATTTTAAGAAAATAGCAAAGCAACCTACTACAAAGCAAAATAATTTTTAGGGACAAAAACATGACAGTTCTACAAATATGAACTTTCATGCAGCGACAAGATATGGTAGGTTTGACAAAGAATTGATAAGTGAAATTTCTATGGATTTATTTAATTTCAAAAAATAAATAATTTTGTTTCTATTTATCACTTAAGAGTGGGAAACATTTTTCCTTCACAGAATTAAAAAACTCAATAAATTTGGCTGCTATATGAATAACTGCAAGTTTGGATTATGCAAAGAATAAATACCTGAAACTACTATTTAGCTATTATTGCTCCATTTAGTGCAACAGAAAAGAATGAAAGCATGGTTCACTTACAAAGATAATACTGGTAGAAATTAAAAGTAACTATATTTTGTATAACTTTCCTTCACTCTCCCATAAATAATTTGATCCAGTTTACTGTGCTCAATTAAAGGAATGATGCATGCAACCTGAAAAAAAAGAAATATCTGTGAGTTCATGTGTTATTTTTCAATTTGAAACAGTTTTGTTATATCAATGTATCCAAAATTTTTGAGCCTGAAAAATCAATCATAGCACTTTTTCAAGGTGAGAAATATCTGACAAAAATAAAGAAAATTATCTACTTCTGGGCTTTTGTACAACATATGTTCTTGATTGATTTTTAAAACACAGTTATAGCATGTATGTGGCGTATACATAATTCATAGTTGCACTGATCCTTCCCGAAGCTGATTAAAACCATGAAAAACTGGAAAAAATTTCTGACTTTTTTACTGTCTCCTACATGATAGGATGAATGTTATTTTATCTCTTAAATTCCTAATCAAAAGAAGAAAAAGCCATTATATTATTATCATTTCATTTGCTTTTTAATATCATTATTATACCTTATTTCTTTTTGTCTTTATTCTTTAAAATAAAATACAAAAAAAAGAATTTTCTTTTAAATCTTCCACAGTAAAATTAAAGCAAAACATCTCCAGGAAATTTAGTTTCACAATACATGGAAAATTCATATTGAAGTTTCAATTATTTTTCTTTAATTTACGTTATTAGCCCTCTTTACTCATTGATGTACAAAATTCTTAATAGGAGACTTTTGGAAAAGTCCTAAACATTTGTATCTATATATTTTGCAGGATACCAAAGGATAGAGGGATTTGAAGAAAGTTTCAATCTTAACTCGGGCATTTCCTGTCTCAGGTTAAAGCCTGACCTTCCAGTTCCTTTAAGCTGAGATTTGTGAGTGATGGTCTCTTAGATATCATTTGGACATTACTGTGATGGGTAGGCTAGCCTCCTTAGAGTAAGATGATTTTTTTTTTTTTTTTTTTTTTTTTTTTTTTTTTTTTTTTTTTTTTTTTTTTTTTTTTTTTTTTTTTTTTTTTAACTTAACGGAGTTGTACTTTCTTTTCCTGTAGTAGTTTAAGACTTCACCTCTGGTCCCCAAAAGAAACAAGGAAAGAAAAAAAATTATTTCATTAGGATCTTTATATCTAAAATCTTTTCCACTGAGTGATTATGTTTGGGTGGTCTGTAGGCAAGGGTTGGCAGTAGATAGTATATTTTGGTCTTTCCAAAACATAAACATATCTGAGTGGAAAGCTTGAATGCCAGGCAGGAAGGATATCAAGCCTGTTGACTAATTGCAGGAAAGTGACCAGTGTGAAACTCTGCCCCATTATAAACAAACTGTCTTTTATTTTCAGCTCTATGGCTTCACAGAAACATTTTAAAATTTCAGTGGACTGTTATATATTGATTCTCTTTCAATTACTGAGTGATAATGTTGGAGCTAAGCCTCCAGACCAAACAAAAAACTTCCTTTTTCTTAGCGTGAAAAAAAAAAAAAAAACTTTTAACACAGCACTTCATCAGTAGATCGTCCATGTGTTAACATGAAAACTATAAAATTTCTATGAACTATAATTTGGATAGATCGTGCCAATAGTTTTATCTTTATGACCATCATGTTTAATTTTAACACACTTACCAGTATATCCAGGATAGTTCTAGTTGAGGATTCTCACTGAATAGTTTCCTCTGTAATAGATTCCACGATCCCTAAAATATTTGTATATTTCCTTATAAAGTAATATCAAAATAATATTAAGCATTATTCTAATCACTGTGGAAACATAGTTATTTTATGATTCTGAATATATAACAGTTGATATAGGAACCAGCATTTAAGCTACCTTTCTGTCTTCATTCAGCAGTTTATAAAACCATCCTTTGCTTTTGATCAATCTTTAGTTTGGCTTACACTATTTCTTGTCATTTGTTAAGAGTTGGCCTCACAGATGTGTCTTTAGGACTCCAAGGAGCACAGGCAGGGATTCCTTGGTTACCCCTTTATGAGGTAAATTTTATATTTTTGCTCTTGGACTTAAGCCAAAGACATACTGTCTCCTGGTTTAAAAGTTACCCCTAAAATAAAATAGGTGAGGGGCTCTAAGGGGATAGTTCCTTTAAAAAAATAAAAGGCTACTTAATATGAAGAAAGCAATTTAACTTAAAAGTATGTTAAATACGAGCAAATTATGAAATACAATTATTTTCTAGAGTAAAAAGTAAAACCCACAATATTTGAGAAATTTTATATATTGCCAAAGAATTTTGTAGGTATCTTTCTTGTTAGTGACTGTGTAAATTACATTTCTTAGGAACATAAATTCCCATAAATTACCTAATTTTTTTAAGGTTTTCTAGGTAAAAGAAATGCTGTAGGTTTTAAAAGTCTTAAATGTCTCATTAAAAGAATTAATTTAAAAGTTCACAAGATGAAAGATGACTGATGTATCATCTAAGTGAAAAATAAACACATTTCTCCTTGCTACTTGTATTTTAACTAAAAGTTACAAGTAGTTGAAAAAACTTAGGTCTTCCTAACACCAACCACTTCCAGGATGATCAAAAGGGCAAATTTTAGATGTTTTGACAGGGAAAAAAGTTGGGGAAACTTCTGGAATGAAATGTTTTGAAAAACAGAACCTGTATCAGTTTTTAACTGTTGAAAATATAAAGTAGAAAATTATTTGCTCAGGACAAAGAGATTACATTTACTTTCCACAAGAGCTAATAGAAGAATGTGTGTTTTCATTTCACAGAAATATTTTAAAGTAGAATTAAGTAACAATTGAGAGAGTTAGAGGGGAGAGAGTAACAGTGTTCCAGAACTTTCTTCAAGGGACCCAGCTCAGCACTTCACCACAGATCACACTGATCACATTGCAGCCCAGACTTCCCTATTTTTCTCTTTAGCATTTCATTCAGCTTGAGAGTTTTCTGCCCTCCCCCCTTCCTCCCCCCTCTCCCACTCTCCTTCACCTCGAAGACTATGGGAAACTGACCAAAGAAAACTTCTGTATTCATTTACAAATTCCTTTTTTATCAGTAGGTTTCTAGACAAAGTACTTTATCATTTTAAATGCTGGGAGACATAGAAGCCTTGTAAAATATAAGAGACAAGAGGTTTCAGCTGACCAGCAATTCATCACCCATTCCTGGATTAAAAAAAAAAAAAAAAAAAAAAAACGGTGCAAAAATATGTATTGTGCTATCTACAGACAGAGGTTTCTAGTCTCTAATTTATTCAGTTGCTGACTCAGGGAGTTGTGGGATGGTGTTCATTTCTGGGCAAAAGTCCCATCTGCATTGTCTGGTGGGCAAAACCTTGGCAGGCTCGTCATTTATTGTTAGGGACTATTATTCCTGATATTTATATTATATAAGTAAATATTTAGAAAAACATGTACCCATATGGAATTTTCAAAATAGCAAGTATTCTTTAGTTTCGGGCAAAATTCATTCAATCCTGAAGTGCCCCAAATTATGCATTCATAGGGTTAGTCTTCAAATTATTAATTTCAACAATTCAAAACTAGTCTTGCTGAGTTATTTTTAAAGTGTTCTGAATGAGTTTTTCTACATTTGATTTTGAAGTGGAAAACCCTTTAAACTTAAGAGGATACTTGCATTACCAATCTTTAGAAATAGTAAAACATATAGGCAGTCACTACAAACTATATACAGCACTGCTTTTTAAAAATTAAACACATGGCAGCGTCTCACACATGGGACCCCTACCTCAGTTCCCATGGTCACAGACCAGGTGAGCAGTCAAGAAGGCCTTACCCGCAGCTTTTCCCTCCAGTGGTCTTTTCTCAGCAGTGTCCCTGAGCACTTCTTGATCCCTAGCGTGCAAAGCCTGTGAAGAGAAACACTGGGTGTGAGATTCAACAAAGGAGTAAACCAAGGTCTTCTCCTTGGAAACAGCCAATTTTGTCCCCAGCAGTTCATGGCGTTGCTGTCCCTTGCCCAGTCTAACCAATGTGCAGACTACTGTACAACGGCATTGTCCTGAACAGGTAGTCTGAACACTGGGGCGACGGAGCAGGATCTCCAGAAGCTTCCAGCTGTGGACTTAAAATCCTCTCCCAGTCCTGGGGAGAGCCTCCCTTCCTGCACCAGGGGTGGATTCAGCTTTCCCCCCTGAATTCGGCCGCACTGACTGAGACGCACTCAAGGGCTGTGATTTCCAGTCTTGACGTGGCACATTTGCTGCAGACTAGGGAACTGGCAATGAATTTAGGACCAGGAAAAGGGGGAGGGCTGGGCTGGAGAGTCCATATATGGGATGATGTCACCCTGGGGAGGTTTGGGTATGTGCTGTGCCGCTGGAGAGACCGCTAGAATCGCCTGCTCTCAGACATGGGTCTGTGCATAAAATGGTACCAGATGTTCTCGTGTAATGTTAAGCAGTCATTTCATCTTCAGGCCAGATTTTTTTCCTCAACTGGGCAGGAAGTGGGCCCCAGTATGGAAAAGCTGTAAAAAAAAAAAAAAAAAAAGTCAAGATGTACAGTTCTGCTGTGGCCAACTGAAAGTGAGTTAAGAGTAGCAGTACAAATTTGCCGTCTGATCCAGGCTAGAGAAGTCATTTGGAGATAGAGAGGAGATAAAATAGTAAACAGAAAGTTGAACACTGCAAGGCAGAGCTCATTTGGAAATCTTTTTGGAGCTTTCCCGCGGTGCTTTATTTTCTGGTGTTTCTCTCCTCAGAAAGGGCAGATAAGTTTTGTTATTTTTCCCCCCTCTCTCCCTCCTCCTCCTCGTCTGTTGAATCTGTCAGCAGCTCGCAGGCTGCTCTAGACTTGAGCAGTAATTATAGCAACTTCCTGAAAGTGAAGCCCCCATGAAAAGTCTGGAGAAATGTTCTTTGTCATGGCCTCCACATGAGTAATTAGTTCCACATGTGGCCTTCCTGGTTTCCCTCAGCTATTTTGGCTGGCTCTTTGAATGCTGTACTATAGCTTTACCTAAAGAAACTTCAACGTTTGAATTTCAGGCACCCAACAATGCAGCGGTGACTCTGGTCTCTCAGCAAAATGCCTCTGACCCATGCGTGCTCTTAGATGTGACACTGTTTTTCACTGGTAATTCCTGACTCTGTCTAAGTACTTTTGTTTGTGAGGTGTTCTACTGCTTAGTTTTATCTCTGGTTAAGTAAATCCATTGAATTTGCCAAATACAGGCTCGACCAAAGCTTGCAAGGCATTAGCCCCCAGGTGCCCACTTTTCTACTCCTGCTGTTAACTATCTTCAATTGTAATATTTCTGAATATTATAAAATAGAAGTACTCTGACTTTCCCTCCTTAGATCTCTGATTAATGTTAGAGTCGCTTCAAACAAGAGCTTGATTAATTGGCCCTCCAGACTGCGATCACAAAGTGAGAAAATTTTTAGGTAGCTTCCAAATTTAATTCAACTGACCAAATTAAGAAACGTAGCATTGTTGGGAGCACTGCAGCCAACGCATTTTGTTTCTACTGGCCTTCAGCAGTTCTTTTCAGAAGTGGAAAAACACACTTCTTTTATATACATTGGGTGGAATGTTTTAAAATATTTCAAGCAAGAGCTGTTTTAAAGCATTTGGTTTTAATAAAATGGTCTATTGTAAATTAACATACTACTATGAGTTCAAAACTGATTGCAAGGCCTGCTTACCTTGTAAGGAAGATTAAATAGATGAAAATGAATTATCTAGAAGCTTTGAAAGGAGGAAATAAATTGTTAGGAGGTGTATCATTCATAGAGATTTTATTTTCATTGTTATTATTTATTATTTATTATTTATTATTATTATTTGTACTTTAGTACAGGATTGACAGGGTGTGCAGAATTTCACTATGTAGATCAGACTCATACTAATCCTCCTGTTTACAGCCTCCCAAGTGCTGAGATGGTAGGTGCACGCCACCACACCCAGTCTTGATCTCCATCTCAGTGCACCCCAGGGGTAGGGCCAGCATGGCAGGCCTGGTTGAACCCCGGCCCCTGCGTCTGCCTAAGCAGGCGCTTTAATCCACTGGTCAGCCCTCATAAAGATTTTAAATCACCAGTGGAAATCAGAGAAGTTACTTCTTAGCACTGTAATTTTTCTTCCATGCTTCCATCTCCAGGGCCTAGCTTGTATTGCTTGAGGAAGCCAGTACAATTTGACTTCCTTTTCCCATTAGAGTACAGCATCAGTATGAGAGGAGGATCACTACGAGTCCGATCTACATAGGGAGACCCTGCACACCCTGTAGACTCTGTATTAAAGTACAAATAATAATAAATAATAATAATAATAAACATACTCTTCTTACATGTAGATACCAATTCCATCTGTCTTAAGTATCTATACATTTATTCATTAAATCACCATGGGGAAGCTATGATCCACCAGTCTGCCAGCAACCCGCCAATACAGGGACACAGCAAACAGAGCCAGGCATGGTGGCACATACTCCACTGTCCCAGAAGGTGGAGAGGCTGACACAGGAAGAGAGCAAGTGTGAGGCTCACCTGGGAAATTCAGCAAGACCCTGTCCTGAAATTAATTAATTAATTAATTAATTAATTAAAGGCTGGCTCACAATGTAAGTCTTATAAAATCTTAGGTTCAATCCTTCGTACCACACAAAAAAGATGAAATTTTTTTCCCTATTTCTGTTTATATCAAAGGGACAAACTTCAGAAATTTTTATAAAAGTAAGTGAAAAAAAGCTCTGAATGGATGACTCCACGATTTACCTCAGTTCATATCACATGTTCTCTCAAATGGTTCCAATATGGTACATGAAGATTTCATGATGTTTCCGTCAAGGCCATTATGTCTGTGCTTGGCTTTGAAGCTTTTGAATGATTTTAAGTGATTTTTTTTCCCCCAGAAATAGTTATAAAAGTTATATTTGTCTTAGCATGTGTGCCTGTCTCCTTGGGCTTCCAATTGACTAATAGTTTCAGAGTTAATTTCCTCCAGAGAAGTTTAGGAAGTATTTGCTTTTGCCTACTCATGAGTTGGTAGCATAGCAAGAACAAGGCAGACTAAGAATAAGGTGATCTGAGTTCTGCCCTTGCTTATGTGTTGGCAACTTGTGATGGGGTTCACTCTATGAGGTCTGTGCTGCGATCATGGAAAGTCCTTGGCATTGGTCCGGAGTTGGCTTAAAGGTTTTGTCAGTTTGTAGAGCTATCAGTTGAATGTACTAGACCCAAGAAAGCAAAGTTAGATATGACAAAGGCCTGACTTTAATGAACTAAATTTTCTTAACTTACTAATTTCAAAAGGGATTAATCCAAGTAATTATTGAATTAATGAATTGTTTTGGGTGATTATGCAATTTGTTCTACTTTTAAAATTTGTGCAAAAAAAACCGAACTGTTTTAGCTAATTTTTATTCCTAGTTTTGGCAAATGTTATGACTTTAGAAATTCTCAAATTGATGCCAGGACTGAGACTTTTTTTTTTAATGTATTTGGTACAGGGTCTCACTATACAGCTTGGACTTGTAATGAGCCTTTTGTTTTCAGCCTGCCTAGGGCTGGGATTACAGGTGCGCGCCACTGCGTCTGGACTCAATTTCTGGTTCAGCTTGCCCAGGATTGGGGCCAGAGTGGCATGTGGTGCCAGGGATTGAATCCCAGTCCTTGTGCTTGCCTAAATAGGTACTTAGTCCACTGAGCTATCTTGCTGGCCTAAGACTTGTTCTTATGTACCAACGCAGCAGCAGTGTTATCAGTGTTTACATCTAATTTATGATATACAAATATGCATATTTTTGCTAACATTTATATAGCTTTAATATTTTGTAGCAAGATGGTGTATAGGTATTTATAAAAGTTGTAATAATAAGGAAGTGTGGAAATATAAGCTAATTGTTTATAATCATAGTCCCTTCAACATTCAAACTATTTCTGTCTTTCCAAATTAACAATGTAATTCCTTTTATTAGTTTCTCAGTGGTCATTTCATAGCTTCTTTGCAGATTACAAAAATCCTTTCACATGTAATATATTAATTTCTTATAATAACTCTATAATCAAAACATCATTTTTATGTTTTTATTTGTGATTGAATCAAACCTCATAGAGATGAAAGCATGTCACTTTGTGATTACAGTGAATAAAATTCAGTATTTTTTCCATTCCATAAAAAAGTATATTATCAGCTTACCATGGCATCTTCTCCTACTGAAGTCTTATAATGCTAATATTTCCTGTTATTACAATGTCAATTATTTGCTGTTTTGTTGTAGTTTTTATTTTATTTTTTGAGACAGAATCTCACTCTGCAGTACAAGCTTGCCTTGAGCTCACATGTATCCCAGGCTTGTCTCAAACGTAGTTTAATTCTCCTGCCTCAGCCTCCTGAGTTCTGGGATTATTGGTGTGCACCACCACACCTGGCTCTGTCATAGTTTTGTACTGAAATATTACCTGCAGTATTTGTTGCATCACATACTTGATCTTTCCCCAGATACAGCATAAGCTAACTGAACTTAGGGACAGTTTATTTTACACTATTTTGTTTGACTGGCTCATTAAGTAGGCCATTAACCTGTTTAAAAAGTGAGAAAAAGCTAAGTATTATGTAAGTGGTCTCTGATCAAGCTTTATCAAAGTAATTTAAGAATTTAAATGGAAAACACAGCCTAATGTTAACATTTATGTAGCTGTACTGTACCTATGAATAAGATACTATTCTTTTTTAAATAAATGTGAACACTGGGCTAGCCGTATTTCCTTGCTTATTTTTGGCCTTCTAATCTTCTGGAAGTATCCTGTGCAGCAGTGGGTCACACAATCTTGTGTGCAAAGCAGTATCCAACCAAATTGTGATGTTTCCTTTCTTGCTGTTTTCTGCTTCTAAGTTTGTAGTTCAGATAAAAATCTAGTTGACCTCAGCTCATTGCAATTTAGAGAAGATAGCCCTGCTTAGATTAACATTACATTTTGTGGATTAGCATAGTTTTATGTTGTTGGAGACAAAGCAGTCCTCTACTGTCCAGCACTTGCTAGTGTGCTAGAGACCAGAGGACTAGGGTCTGCTATAGCAAAGCCTTCCACTTTTCTTCTTTTGTCTGACTTGCAGGACAAATGGGTGCCTTCCAGTTATGGTAAGTAGGGGCCTTGATAGGGAGAAAAGCATTCCAGTCTGCAAAGTAAAGCAGAAATATTCTAGAGATGTTAAGATTTTCCATTGGTGACTGAAAGAGAAGTTAAGTTACAGCAACTGTATACCCTAAACTTAGGGTAACTGATTTTACAATCTTTGAAAACCTTACAAAAGGCAAATGTTGTGAGAGGGTTGATTTTAAAATATACATTTATGAATGCATGTTTTGTTTTGCCTGTTTCTTGAATTTCCATAACTGAGTCTGTTTATTTAGAAATCAGCCCCTAACCAAAAGCAGTATATGTTTTATGAACATTCTTTCCTCAAATCAATTGAGAAGATAAGGTTACGTCTTGGAGTTCTGCTTACTACTGGCATGCAGCGCAGCCATTTCTACATTTCAGTAACATAATACATCCATCCAGCAGGCAAACCTGAAAAAGCCGGGCTCTCTGGAATACCAGTCAGATGAACGTAAACACATGATTTATGACTTTCATGACCTTAAAGGCTTATCTTGAAATCTTTAGAAGGCAAATAAAGAGGCTGGAAGACTGCTGCTGGCCTTCTTAGGCAGCTTTTGTGTGAGAGCATCCTAGAACCTCAGCCTGACTCAGCCCTGGCTAGCTGACGAGTATTAAGTTAATTCTATGTATTCTTGTTGATGTCTGCATTACAATCAGATTTTAAAATCAGCCCTGGTTCACCTGGGCAAGGGAAACGTGGCTTTTTGCATCACTCACAAGTTGCAACCATTGACTCCTACTGTCTTTGTCTTCTTGTATCACCAATATCTTACTTCTTTATTGAACCTCAGGAGTGAGCATGTGTGATCTTCCAAGAGGGGAAAATACATATGCACTCTGCGTAAAGATTGAGGCAGGAAGATACAAGTGTGAGTCCTGTTGGGTAACTTGGTAAGACTCTGTCTCATAAGAAATAAAAAGGGCTAAAATGTAGCTCATTGTGAAGGTCTTGGGTTCAGTTCTCAGTATCACACATACAGAGAAAGGGAGGAATCAGAAACCACATTTTTGCAAACTATTGTTTTTTGTGCCTATGGGTTCAAGCTAAGCACATTAGCCACAAGGAAATACATATGTGCAGGAAAGGTTCTTGCTTTTTTTCAGAATATAGTACCTACAATTATGCAGAGGGTTGTTTTAGAAGTGCCAAGGTCCTAGGTAAATATAGGCACACCTTCATATGTGGCATACTATCTTTATTTTAGGATTCATAATCCTCTGGGATACACAGAAAGGGAAACACAATAGTATGAATTTCTAAAAAGGATTGGAACCAACATAAATTGATTTAGCTGTGTACATTGTAGACACATTAGTTGGATTTTCAATTCTGCTCTGTCTCTGGAGAATTTGCTGAAGCTTCCAGGGACATGTGAGACCATATAAAAATACTTTTATTTATGTCACTATGGGATCCCACTTTAGTTTTACATACCAACGAAAAGCACTTGTTATACAAGTGGTTTATGTTGGAAGATTATTTACATGCTACTAGTGACCATTAATCATGTGTCTTTATAAGAACATATTATTTGAGCATTAATCCACCAGAAAAAGGCCAATTTGCCATAGAGGGCCAACTGGAATTGCTTCCTTTTCATTCAAAGCTACAATATTAGTGGAGCAGGGAAGGAAAGCTACTCTTTTCCATTTTTAGAGATTTGTCTTACTTCCTCAGTCTTACTTTTCTGTTATGCACTAGTTTTATGCCAGACCCGATACAAGTATTTTCCATATGAGATATAATTTAATGCAACGTCCCTGAAAGGTGAGATTTCTCCACAGTTACAGCTGAAGCAGCCCATGCTCAGCAGGTCAGTGCAGCGGGAGATCCAGAGCCAGGCAGTGAGGTGGAACCTGGGCTTACAGCTGGTTGGGCCACCTTGACAAACTGTGTAGCTGTTCTGAGCGCTGGTGTCCTCATCTGTAATATGGGTTTTCTTCTGAGCATTAAGTGAATTAACGTGTGTGAAGAGCTCAGAACAGAGTCAGACTCAGACCCCCCCCCCCAGGTGTCCAGCACCCAGGACTCTCCCAGGAGGACCTGTCGCCCTCTGCCTTTACTCGGTCATGAATACAAGCCTGGTGATTAAACTCAGCAGCAGCAGCAAGTACTGCTCAGGAAGGAAGGGTGCTGTTTCCCTCATGTTTTCATACTCTCCTAGGGTAAATCCATCAACCATAAGTGGTGAATTGAACTGTGCTAGAAGAAAATGCTTGATTCTGAAAGGAAGACAATGGAATTGTTTTCAAAATACTGTGTGGAAGTTTTGGAGAATCTTTCTAAAAAGACAATAACTTTTTCTTCTTGAGTTTGTCTGCTTGTGGTAGATAAAATATATATCAAATACATATTAATACATGTTACATATGTATGTATAATATAGTCACTTGTTACAAATGAGTATTAATCATATATCTTTATAATATATATACATTGAATATGCATGTGTACCTTTGTATGAATATATATTAAACCAAATCATACCTATATAATGATTATCAATACCTAACTGAATTTTTTTTTTTATTTTAAAAATAACACTTTAAACTTTTAAACTAGAGCATATGTAGTGAAGATTTTTTTTTTTACTCTTAGGTGTTTCAGTGTATGCACATTTATCATATATATGTATTACATATATAATATATATATTATATATAATATATATGATATATATATATATGATATATATATATATATATAGTGGAAGGTTAACAAAAGAATCTTAGGTAAGGAAAACCTTTGTGGTTTTTGCAAATGCAGCATTTTAGGGGGTTGGTTTCAACATATGCAGATTTCACTATTTAAGTGCTACCCCCCACATGCACACACACACACACACACACACACACACTCTCATGTACCAGGCATTCTGTTTCATTTTGGGAAGCACTCACTCTCCTCCTTTTTCTCTGTGCCATAGAAAATGTTTTCCTCTGGTGTAGTTTGCATCATTTACTTTTCACTTTAAATTTTTAAATAACAACCTTGTTTGGATTCCATTGGCCAGAATGGATGAGAATTGTTTGGGCGATGACTTATTTTTTTGTTTTCTAGAAAATAAGTAGCTTTCTAAAAAAAAAAAAAAAAAAATTCTTTTTTAAAGTGCTGCCTGGCCAATGTGTATGTCAGCTCATACAGCTTGGGCAAGCACTTTGGTCACTGTGCCTACACTAGCACTTTTCAGAAGTTGTTACTACTTCTTGTCTATTTGTTTTCAAGTTTTCTGAAAGGAAAACACAAGAGCAAGACAAGCAGTCTAAAAGGAGTCCTTTGGCTTTTCCAGAAGTGGCTGCATTTGCCTGCTGTGGGCCCACTCTGAGGAAGTGGCCTTCCCTCCCTTTCTCATGATTCCAGATCGTGACATTTTTAACCCTTCATTGCAGTTGATCATTGTTTTTTTTTTTTGAAAATTGAGTCCTGTGGTTTTTTAAACTTTTAACAAAAAATAAGAAAGTTAATGAGATTTGATTTTCCAGTACATTTTGCCTTCTCTTTTGAATTTTGGTTCCATCTTAGCCTCCACTCATAAAAATAGTTGGTATTAGTCACCCCGTGTTAGGGTTAGATCTGGTCCAGTACATGTTAATGTTGTCTCTATCACTGTTGAATTCAATTTTTAGGTTGCGTGCTGTAAATTTGAGTTATTTTAGATGAATGTTCTGCTGCTGCATTCCTGTATTAGATCATTTTAAATCCATTTGTCTTGTAGATGTATATGCCAGGTTTTCTGAAATATTCTCCTCTACTTAAATCTATGATTTCTACGGTGCATGTCTTGTTCACATTCCATGGTGAATTTTTTATGTTTATGCATGCTGACAAAAGCTATTTAGAAATTTATGCTAAAATTGCTTTAAAGAGTTGAGATAATTTCCACAAACTACTCATTGTTTACTAGTGAAATATGATTGTGAAATAGAAGTTTTAAATTAACACTGACCATGAAAACACTAAAGCTGTGTCTGTCAGTGCCTAGAATGGATAGGTGATTTAGTATTCGCATAAATTTCTTTACATATGTTTAATTTTAAACTTTCTTCATTCTTGGATAAATTTCACTTATTTCAATTTAAATCAAACTTTTGTTCTCTTGCATTCAACTGAGATACAAGAGAATAGCCAAAGCCTACTGGGTCATGCCAGTGATGCCAGTTTTTCATTTGTCCAGTATTGCAAGATACCTAACTCGGAAGAGGTCAGCAAGTGTGACGAGATAGGATGGGTAAAATGCCCGGAGGTGCATTAGAAAATGCTCTGCAGCAATCTGTAGCATTGTCAAGGCAGGGCCTGGGCAGGCAGCCACAGCATTGTGGCATATGACATTTTTACTTCACTGACTTTTGTGATGCCCTTGAATTTAAAAAAAGAAAAGAAGCCAGTATTATTTAAATGAATTACTTTACCAAAAGGCAGCAAAGTGTGTTTATTTTGCACTTCAATGGGGTGATAAAAGGCATTCGGTAATTTAGGATTAGTTTTCCTTTTGTCTGCTTATCTTTTCCAGTATTCTGTCTTCTTTCTCCAGTTTTCTTCAGCTCAGAGTGACAACTTCTCTGGTAGCTCTGTCTTCCTTTCCCCAGCTCCTGTTCTTCCTGCTTCTTCTTCAGAAAAATTGAACAGAACTGCTAATAAAAATGTGTTTGAATCTTCAGGGAGATTTTGTTTCTGCTCCTTAAATTTTCAGTAAGACAAATGTAGCCTTACATATGTTTTGGTTAAAAACTGCTAGCTGGATGTGGTTGACCACACACCTGCAATCCCAGAATCTCTGGGAGGCTGAGGCAGGAAGATCCCAAATTCAAGTCCAATCTGAACAACTTAGTCATTTAATGAGATCTTGTCTCAAAAATAAGAAGAACTAGGGGTGCAGCTCAGTGTGAACGCCCTGAGCTCAATCCAAGCACAAAAATAAATAAATAAATAAATAAGTAAATAAACAAATAAATAAATCTTATACTTCTAGAAACCACTGGCTTCGAAGTCCCCCCCCCCCACGCCGTTCCCCCAAACAAAGCATTAAATGCCTTCAGAAGGGAGAAGATAGAATGGTAGAATAATATATTTATGATATCACTTTATTTTAAACCAGCTTTCCTATGGTTCCAAAGAACATTGCATGTCAAATATTTCCCAATGTCTCACATAGTTCTTGCTGTCTGTTGTGTCCATACATCCATTTGTTGCTCACAGCCTGCCGATTTCTCTTGAGCTGGCTTTCACTTGTCCTGGAATCTATGTCTTGTCTTTCCAACTCACTCCTTGAGGCTTGGGCCTGCCTATGGCTTCTACCTGATTCTCACAGTGTTTTCCCAAGTGGAATCTAGGGAATACACATGATTTGATCAATCTGAGATTTTCCTGCATGAACAGTCAAAGGAAGGGGGAGTCCTTAGTAGGTAAAAGTCAAGGCCACTGAAAGTCAGTTTTTTAGATGTTAGGATGTCTGTCATCTCTGTTTTTCTTTACAAAGACTTTAAAACTACAATGGAGCATGCTTCAAGACATTGGCCGTGGCGCATTTGAGAGCCTGCTGAGAGTGCGCCACAAAAGATGCCATCTTACTTAAAAAGTACTCAAGGAGGAATTTTTTTTAGATGAATGTCTGCTGGGAAACTGCTGCCAGGAGAAATGTGGAAACCACATGAAATTCACTACGTAAAGAAATCTGGTTTCCATTTCTGCCCTACATTTTCTGCTAACAGAAAGAAGATAAACAAGCTGTTTAAAACAAAAGTCGATGGCCAAGGGATTAAATCTTAAAATCCTGTATCATAAATGTATTTCGGAATTTGTGAAATTTAATCTCATCACATAGGGTCCTTTAAGAAGGGGGAAAATGTGTTGAGTCTCCTCGTCTAAGATATCTCAGTGGAATGGATGAGTAATCGTGCTTCCTGTTGCTCTGTAATAATACAATTATAACATTGGCTTCAGTTGAAATTTAAATGAAAGTTTCATTCTACTCTGTGTTAGACAGTATTTTGGGAATAAGGACAGGGAAGGAAACAAGAAAATATTTCTTTTATTTTCTCCTTAATTAGTTTTAGATCACTTCCTTTAGAGATGAGAGCACACTTCAACCTAGGGTTTTAGTATAGCTATTTAAAACCTTGTTCATGAAAAAAATATGTATGGTTAATGGTAGGAGAAGGGGTGAATGTTAGGAGAAGGGGTGAATTTTTTTTCAGAAAAATATTCTTAATGTTTTTTAGCTTACTGTTAAATAACTTTCTTACAGTTTACATTTGCTATGAGATTGACAAAGTGGAATAAGCTGCAGTAAGATAAAATATATTGAGAATAATAAAGTATTAACATTTGCAGCACCTGGACTGGGATTTTTCTTTAAAAACATGGCCAGATCACATATAGCTCTGTTAAGGAGTGGTGGGCATGCATTTCTGAATTTAGGAGGCTTTCTACTTTGAAAAGTCTGTGAGATTAGGAAAATTACGAAGTTAAGTTTACATACATAAATAGGTTAAATGTTTTCTTTCTGTAGGTTAATTTCTTTCCCACTTTATGGTGGGGAAAGGAGGCTGAGTTAATCAAAATTTATTTCATATACTCTTATTTAATATTTTTGAAATTTTAACTTCTAATGTGGAAACTCTTAGACGATTAAGTTTAGTAGTGAATGCATAATGTGCTTATGCCTTGATTTATAGTCCAGGAGATTTATATTCTTGGAAAGAACTATTTTCCAGATGAAAAGTAAAAACAAATCATGAGTCTCCCAATTTTGTTCTTCAATCACACTGCAGATGTGTATCTGAGCCCTACCTTGGTGGACTCTGGGCTGTAGATGCCAAGGAGAACAGTACACAACTCACAGCTTCCCTGAGTACATCTATGATGATGTAAGGGTGAAAACACTGACTGAGAGGGAAGAGAAGAATTTTCTTTGTGTTGGCACAAATGTTGAGATTGGCAGGAAATTAGACCATTTGCAGTTTTGCTCTTGCTGGACATCCCAGGGTAGCAGCTGAGAGCAGAGACTGTGTCTTGCACTCACCTCCTCGGGAACGTGTTAAGTTCTGCTACCACAATTTCTGTGTGACCTGAGATGCATTGCTTGCCATCTGTGATGGATTCATCTGTAGAAAGACGATGATAAGAGGTTTTGCTCTGCAGAGATTTTGTGAGGATTGTATGGCTTAGTCTATGAGAACATTCGGCAGAGTGCCTAGTATATATTAACCATAGTGATAAATGCCAATTTCAAAGACAACAGAGAACTAAAGAATAAAGACTCAGATTGGCTCTGAAAATCTGATCTGACTACATTGCCCTAGTGTAGGTGGCATGGGTGTTGCAATGTAGCCTCCACTGCTATAACTGCTCCCCTGGAAACTTCTGGCCAAGCTTTGTTCCTCCTGGCTGCCCATCTTGTTGATCCTTCACCCTTGACTAGGCTCCGTCTCCCAGAAGCTTTTACATGCTTTCAGTCTGACTTTTTAAATTCTTAATTTGAAGTATTAGAATCTATATAGACTTATTTTCATGTTTAAGACAATTTGGGTGTTTTTCTTGGCTTATGATTCCTAGAAAGACACAAGAGCCTAGCCTTGGGTTTTCTGTGTCTTTTCTCTAATGCTGACTGGTAAGTCGCTGTAATATAGGCTTTTTATTCTTTTCATCCCCTCATCTCCTCCTCTTCAACTTCCTCTTCCTTCTCCTTTTCCCTTTTCCTCCTCCTCCCCTCTGCTTTTCCCCTCTCTTATTTTTCTCCCCTTTTCTCTTTTTCCCTAATAAAAAGCAAGTACTGTCAAAAGCTAATCATATCAAATTATTATACAAGAGAGATTGTATGCTATAACTGAAGTTATTCTTTGTAGTAGTTGGCCAATAATTTGTGGTAAGGACATAATGAAAAGAAGAGCATTTAGGGAGAGTTTAGAGACATGAGGTACAAGGAACACTGTCTTTTTGTAACGAGAAGACTTGGTTCCCAAAACTATGACTTGCCAACCACTTATGAATGGTTAAGTCAGTTTATAAAGCCCACATCTACAAAATTGAGATCATAATGGTAACATAATGGTAATAATAATAATGAAAATTACAACCTTTCTTATTGGGCATTATGAGCATTCAGCATATAATTTAATTAAGTCATTTAGCTTTTGTACTTATCAAGCACTTAGGTTATAGGTAACATTTAATACACTTACTTAATTTATTCAGCATATATTTAGAGATTTTATGTGTCACATAGTATCCCAGGGTTGGGATTACAACACTAAATGAAACAGACTAAAACTTCTGTCCGTGTAGCAATCCAGTGCAACCAAAAGAAAATATAGCAAGAAGAACAAATAGTAAACCTATGATTGGTGGGCTGGGGAGATAGCTTGGCAGTCTAAACATCTGCCTGGCAAGCATGAGGTCCCAAGTTCGATCTCCAGTAACACATACCACATTGGCCCCAGAACCCCTGGTGCACTGTGCCAGCAACCAAAACCAGTCCTGGTAACACATGCCTATAATCCCAGCACTGTTGTAGGCTGAGACAGGAGGATCACTACAAATCTGAGCTGAATAGGGAGACCCTCTATCAAATAAATAAATAAATAAATATAAAGAAAAGAAAATTTGTGATTGGGATTATTGGGATTATTATTATATTATTATTATTGGGATTATTAAATGGAGACAGTAGGGAAAAGTGGTGTTTGAGAATATTTTCAAGCAAGGAGGGGCATGCAGATTGCTGTGGGAGGAGCCTTTTGGGTATTGGAGAACAGTGTGTGAAAAGGCCTTAGGCTAGTGTGTTCCTAGAGGACAGAAGCAGAAGGAAAGGTGAAAGAAAGTGGATGATGAAGTCAGCATCAAAGCTCATCAAATTTGATGAGCAGGGGACCAGCAAGATAGCTCCCCTGACTAAAGTGCCTGGTTAGGCAAGCTTAGGCAAGCACAAGGACTGCAATTCAATCCCAGGCACCACATGCCATGCCAGCTTTGCCCCCAGGCCTGGCTGAGCCAGCCACAGAGTCCAGGCGTAGTGGCACATGCCTATACTCCCAGTGCTGGGGAGGATGAAAACAGGAGGATCACTATGAGTCTGAGCTGTATAGTGAGACCCTGCATCAACCAAATACATTAAAAAATGATCTGAGTGGTACGATGAGGAGCATAGACAGGGGAATCAGGGAGGCCAGCAGAGATTATTCTTTGGAGAAAACAGACTTCACAAATGGGTGGATGCCGGCCCTGCCCCTGGGGTGTACTGAGACTGTGATTGAGACTGGATATGGTGGTGTATACCTGTAGTCCCAGCACTTAGGAGGCTGTAAACAGAAGGATCACTATGAGTCTGATCTATTTAGTGAGACTCTGTAGACCCTATACTAAATATATTTAAAAAATGAGTGGATTATGAAGAAGCCTATACAAAGAGGAGAACAATTATTTTTTCAGAGCCGGGGATTGAACTCAGGATCTTGCACTTGACAGGCAGGCACTTGTGCCCCTGAGCTATCTCCCTGGTCCCAAGAGGAGAACATTTTTGTTAATGGAAGAACACTAGCAAAGAAGGTCTGGAGTGAGTCCACAGAGCCTGTCCAGGACAGGATAGGGGTGTGGGAAGTAGGAGAGCAGGGTGGGTCAGTGAGAACAGAGATGGTGAACTGAGAGAGCGGGGAGGGGACCTTCTTCGGTCTCTGTTGACTCAAAGATAGATATACCTAATCAGTAAAGGTAAACCAATGATTAAACCTTAAGGTCGAAATTTAAAATCCATATGCAAACTGTGTACATAGGACCCTGTGGATAGTTTTCAGGGAAAAATGAATTTAAAATATTGATAGTTTTGATGTGTAATAATGAAAACATTGATGCTTTAAAAAGTATTTACTACTTGAAAGTTTCTACGTGTCTTTGAGCATCAAGGCTTAATCAAGTAGATGTTGTTTTATTGTGGTTTTAGGGATTGAACCCAAGGTTTTTGCACTGAGCTACTCTATAAAATTCTTAATTCTGAGAGAGGGTCTTTTTAAATTTCCCCTGCCAGGGCTCAAACTTTCACTCCTCCACATGGCAGGAGTCTAATTCTCATGCACTGTCTGTGGTGTAAGCAGAGGACTGTTTTGCTCACTGGTGCCTATGCATGATGATGTACTCGAAAACATGGGGCGAGTGAGGGAGGCAGATGAATAAAAGCCATTGTAAGTGGTCACACAATTCCTTTGGAAAATCATTGTGTGGTGTGAGAGACTCATCAACAATGTTTATTAATTTCAGCCTGTAATTTTCTACCCCATGGATGGATGCAGGAAACGAGGGGCATCTGTGGAGAAGAACTTTGATGTTCTTTGGAATTAGCTACATTCATCAGACTAGCAAATGCCCTCAGCAGCTCATACTTTTGAAATATAGTTCTTCAGAAGAAGAGCTTTCTCTTGAAAATAAATTTGTACCACAGAATGACTTCTCTAACTATGCTTCCGTGGTAGTGAGTTCATCTCACACAGACTTATTGCCCAAGACCGCCCGGGCACATGTAGCCTACCCCATGTAGTAGAACTGAACTTGCATTTCTCGTGGATTGGTCCTATTTAGAGATCCAGCATTTGTATCAACAAGTTTCTTTACCTTCTAAAGTGAATGAGACTCAGTGTTAAGTTGACTCTTATGAAATCTACTTTAAATAATAGATGATGTGACTGTCAAATGTGATGCAGGGTAATGTTAGGGAACTTCTGATTCTGTTCCTGGCTTCATTTGTGTCTTTCAGCAGTAATTTGAAGACATGTGTTTCCCTTCTGTTGCTAAGTGTCCTGAGTATCTCAGTGAAATCGATGCAAAATATCGGATAGTGCTTAAAATAGGACCATACAAAATTACTAATCTGGTTTGTGCTATAAATCTACTTTTTGAAAATCCTGTTATATGAATAGGCTGAAACAATGTGAATGAATTACTTTTGGTTTTAGTATTGGAGTTTTTACTCTTTTTTGCAGTAAATTTGATGACAGACTTCAGAATAAGTTTGCTAGTCTTGGAATGACACTAGATTGGCCAATGGTGTTGCCTCCTGTGTGCTTGCCACTCAAGAAATGAATAAACAGGAAAATGCACTTCTGAAGAGCAAGTGAAGGGCACGAAGTTAAAAAGAGTAAAGCAAGAAGTGAAGGTTACCACAATCTCTTATCAGATTCATTTCATCGGGATGGGACTTTGATTAAGAAGTTTTAAAAAAGCAAATCACACATTTAATGAAATAACTGGAATATGAGGTAAATCAGTAGAGTGTTGCCGGGATGGAGACAAGAAAAGGTCAGGTATAAGCAATGGAGATTCATGATTTCCCTTTGTTTAGCTTTGGTCCTATTTATTTAATGAGCTATGGTCCCATTTTAATGCCCACATTTTAAGAGAAGCATGAAAAATTAGAAAGACATCACAGAGCAGCAGCTAAGCTACTTCAAAATCTGGAGTCTGGTAGTAGATGTGGCAAGGGAGAGGCATGGGGGTAGTTTAAGTAAAAAGGTGTTTTGACTCAGGAAGAAGCTTACTACTGACTTAGTAGCCTTTAAATAAATTGTACTTCAGCGTAAGAAGGATGTTCAGCTGCAGTTCATCTTCCAAAGGAAAGTAAACAAGATAAATTGGCATAAATTGCCACCAGTCATGTAGATTGAGCAGGAGGATTTGACTGCTGTTAAACTCCAGGAGGTACCATCTTAAAAACAAGTTTTAAGCTTTCTTTCAGTGATTATTTTTTAAAAATGGAACTTATTCAAAGGGTTGCATGGTTGCTTATCTTATTTTCTAAAATCTAGGGCAATACTTGGGCTAAAATGCATCTGCAAAGGAAGTGAAAAATTCACTCTGCCACTAAATTTCATGATGCTAGTATACTTCAGAGTATTAGTTCAACAGTTGTAGTTTGGAGATAGATTAATGTTAGTAAATGTTTTTTGTAATGATAGGAAGCATAGAAATAGGTGCCATTATTATCATTAAAATAATGCATGATTTCTTGACCATTTTTGTTTTGTTATTTATATAGAATTTTATATAATTAAAATACTCCAAAGCTACTACTGATGATAGCATGGAATATCCGTTTTTTTGCTTGATTATCAACTTTGAGATTTCCTTTAGGGAATTCATAATTTATAAGATCAAAAGACATCATTTTGGGTCAAATAATACATGTGAGGCTGCTTTCCAAACATTTGGTCAGAAATTCTGACCTCCTGATTGTTGTTAGGTGGCTTAATGTCAGACCCTGCCATGGAAACAGTTTCTCAGAAACAAAAACATCCAAACAGATTAAAAGAAAGAAAGAAAGAAAGAAAGAAAGAAAGAAAGAAAGAAAGAAAGGAAGAAAGAAAGAAAGAAAGAAGAAAGATGGTTTTTGGAATGTATTTCTCCTGCTTTAAAAATATTAAGTGTTGGAAAGGTAGTAATTCTTTGTCCACCTTTTTAATATTTTTTGTTTTGAACTATTTGAATATATTACTGATTTTAAAGTTTACATTACCACATTAAAATCTTTAAATATATATGCTGCCCAAACTAGCACAATATTAAAATTTTTAGTGTTGCTTGTTTTGTTTTATAAATAAAATGTTCTACAGATTCTTTAGAACTCACACAAAAGAAATCAGATTTCTCAAAATAATTAACTTTATTTTCAGCTGTATTCAGGTTATCATGCAAGAGTGTTATGATTTTCACGGTTGTAGCACTTCACTTCATGTGCTTCAGCACTAGATGCCAGGGAGGAGGTGGGAGATAGCTCAGTGGCGTAAGTGCCTGACTGGCAAATGCAAGGACCCAGGCTTGTCCCTGGTACTCCATGCCATGCTGTCCCAGAGCCTTGGGCATGCTGTGCTGGCCACCGATTCTGGTGTGCTGATGCACACCTGTAATCCCAGCCCTGGGGAGGCTGAGACAGGAGGATCACTAGGAGTATGAGCTGCATTGAGAGACCCTGCCCCAAATAGATAGATAGATAGATAGATAGATAGATATTAGAATAGATGCCAGGGGCCACTTTGAGGATGAATATCTGTTAAATGAAGCCTGTATACTTTTCAAAGCACTGACATATGCAAATATTCAGTAGAATTCTGTCTATTCATGAAAGTAGGGGTCCTGGAAACATTTTTATTACCTAGTTTTATAGAAACATAGTGGACAAATAGATTTGTATAGTATATATTCCACATATATTCCACATACATTGAAATGATTACCACAGTGAGGCTAATTAGCATATCCATAACATCACATATTTGCCTTTTTCTGTGTAATGACAATACTTAGGGCCAATTTTCTTAGGATATTCAAGTATACAGTATAGTACAGCATCATTAACTATAGCCTCATTGTTGTATATGGAGTCTCTAGAATTTGTTTTTTATCTTACAAAATGTGTACCCTTTGACCAATAGCTCTTAGAGCCTGCTAAAGGCTCTTTCTATTTTTTTTTTTTTTTTGTCTTTTTGAGACAGGGTCTCGCTATGCAGTTGAGGCTGGTCCTGAGCTCACTTTTGTATCCCAGGCTGGTCTCGAACTTGCACCAATCCTCCTGCCTCAGCCTCCCGAGTGCTGGGATTACAGGCGTGTGCCACCATGCCCGGCTTTCTATTCAACTCTTTTAAATTCCATATATAAATGATATTATGCAAAACTTATGCAGCTGGTTTCTTTCACTTAGCATAAGATCTTCTGGGCTCAGTCATGTAATAACGAATGATAGAATTCATGTTTTGAAGGTTGAATAATACTGCATTATAGGTCGTCTATAACATCTTTTCTTCGGTGTGTGTATGTGTGTGTGTGCGTATGTGCGTGTGTGTGTGTAGTGCTGGGGATGGCAGCTAAGGCTTCATGCATGAAAGTCAGGAGCTCTACTACTGAGCCACACACTCAGCTCTTTACCACATACTCTTTATCCATTCATCTCAGATACTTGAGCTGTTTCCATAGCTTACAGGGTTGAGACTTTATAACAAATAATTTCATATGAAGTTCTTCATATGAAAAAAGAAAGTACGCTTGGTTTTTGGGCACTTTTTGTATTGCTATAATGGAATGCCACAGGTTGACTGATTTATAAAAAGCTTATTCAGCTCCAGGTTCTGAAGACTGTAATGTCCAAGATCAAGGGGCCACATATAGTGAGGACTCCCTTGCTGAATTACAATGCAGCCAGGGGGGTCCTGTGATGAGAGGGTGTAAGTTCTGGGAGAAAAACAATAGGGAAGGGGGAGCTGAATCCTTCTTTGTATCAGAAGCCTGTGGCCATAGTAACTCATCAGCTGTGAGATGATAACATCAACCCATTAGCTGGAAGCACCCTATTTCTCTTGATAGTAATTAAAGGAAACCTAAGGGAACCAGTGGTGTTTTCAGACCTGGCTACGAACCAAGATAAGAAGATGCAACTTGAAGCAGTCAGTGGTGTAGAGGCTGTATTCAGGTCAGAGTGTTGTTACTTGGTTTTGTGGCCAAAGAACCAGAAATACCTAAGTCCCTTCAAGACCACCGCAACTACTCCCTTTGTGGTTTCGGAGGAAGGAACAATGGCAGAAAAAAACAAAATAGCACCTCATTATTATCTGGTGATTTGGTCCCAAGCTCCAGGGAAAAGAACCCTGGTAGACTGGCCAGGCCACCTATCTGGAACAGCTGCCTCTGCTGAGGTGGGGGAGCCCACAGAGCTTCAATCCAAAGGAGGCTTCTTCAGCCTCATATGTGAGCTTTTGCATCATGGAAGGCCCCAACTACACAATGAATGGAGAGCGATGTGCTTGGGTCTCGGGGACAGGATCCTTGGCCCCCAGGACATCAGTGCAGGAAGTGAGCCACATCCCCTGTGCTGAGCTCCTCCTCTTAGTTCCCTTTGAGAGAGTGGCTGAACTACCAAGCCATAGCAACTCATCCTTCAAACGCAAAGCCATGTGTGAGGAAGGTGGCAATGGGTTGTATCACATGAAGACGTGGAGGTAGGGAGACTAAGTTTTTAAAGTTTTCCTTGATATCCCGGAGTACCACAGCAAGGTTTTTTTTCAAGTGCACTCTCCTGCAAAGTGGAGATTAATTCTCAATGCTTTAAGAGTTTGAGTTCTTCAGGTAAAAGACTACAAAGGGAAAATAGGGATTATAGTGTCTCTGGTAGTAATTATACTCCATATTTCATGTGTTACCCATGTGGTGTTTCCCTGAACATTAGAATAGCTTTGGTCTATTTCAGAATAAAGCATACACATATCATAATTTACCATGCTGGTAGTGTTGCTGATTTTTTTAATGAATGAATGTTTTTTGATTATTAATCAATCATTCAGTACAGTCTTTCTCTGTAGATTTCCTTTTTTTCATGGAAATCAGTGTGGAGATTCCTCAAAAAACTAGGATTAGAGATCCCATTCCACCAAGCTATTTCCCTTCTGGGTATCTTCCTGGAAGAATTAAAAAATCATGCTATACCGATATATATGCAACCATGTTTATAGCAGCACAATTTGTCATAGTTAAATCTTAGAAACAACAAATAAACCCAGGAATGGATAAAAAAGATGTGGTATGCTTATACGGTGGAGCTCTACTCAGTCACGAAGAAGGATAAGCTTGAGACTTTATATGTGAATGGATGCAACTTGAGACCATAATCATGAGTGAAAAAAATCAGACTAGCACACGTAAATGCCATATTGTCTTCCTGGTACAAGAAACCGAAAGAGTAAATAAATATTGAAATGTACACTAGGTTTTATGAAGTGGGAAGAATTTGTTGAAAATGAAAAAGCAACTAGGATGGGTGAAAGGAGAGAGGACGACAGGTTGAAGGAAAAAATACAAGTCAGTTATACTATCTATATTTCTTAATTCATTAAAAGGGAAGGTTTGTGCTAATACTGGTTGAATAAATTTTTATGCCCATATCTTGTACCTTGAGCAACTACTTTAAAGACAACAACATGTAGTGTATTGGCTATTGCTGTTGTTCTATTATTTTGTTGTGAAACTTTGTTTTACCTTTTGTCCACAAAACATATTGTCTCCCTGTTATTTTATCAGTTTCTTCTTAACTATTCACCACACTGGTAAGAAGAATGAGGAAGCACACCTCCCTCTTTTCCATTAGGGCCCGTCATTCCTTCCTGTACATGTTGACATGAAAGATAAAATGGAACCTTGCATACTGTAGCAAAAGTTTTAGTGGTCATGGCAGGGTAGATGCTTCCAATAGGGCTGAGCATGCAGTTGTTCTATTAGCGAGACAATTGCTTGATTGAGAACAGCTCTTTGGAAGAACTCCAAGTATGTGTCTGGATTAGCACAGTGTGCTGGAGTGATTAGAATTGCTCACGAGCAACCAAATGCCCTGGCTTGTCTCCATCTAACAATTGAAGTGTATGGGATCCCTGAGAGACAGGACTTCGTTCAAAGTATTCTCCTGTTCTTGCCTTCTTTGCTGTAGGCTGAAAGTATTAAATACATAGCAGGTCTCTATCCAGGAAGCCCTAAGTCAGACTTCAGGTTTGTGGGGTGTCCCTGGCCAACTCCATATGAGGCAGATCCCTCATATGGAAATCTACATGGATGGGTACCTATAGGCATTTAAAAATTAGGTGTGAATTTTCACGTTCTACTTGGACAAATTGCAAAATCCAGAGGTGATGAATCCACAATGAAGGACATTACAGTATGGTTTCAAGCAGTGAAACTAGGCATACATCTTGGGATAAAAATGGTCTTTAGCTTTTGAATTGTCAAAAGTGTATGTATTTATAAGTGACTCATGAAAAGTCAGGGATGGTGGAAAGAGCAGCAGCAGGCTTGGGATGTATACATTAGCTTTTTTCTTTTAAACTGTATTTACACTGTTCCTTTCTGTCTCAGTAACTATTCTCTCATTACTGAGACAAATATGTGACATCCGGAATGAAGCAGGGAAAGGTTTATTTAGCTCACAGTTTGTGAGAGTTTCAGTCTACACAAAGCTGGCTCCAAGGCAGACTGGCACATGGAAGGGGGCAGCAGTGCATGGTGGCAGAGTAGAGCAAAACAGCAAGAGCACAGAGGAGGAGAAGTGGCAACAATGGCTACAGAGAGCAACTCTGTCTCTCTTATGTTGCATTCAAGCTGTCTGCCCCAGGTTGGGTGTAGCACACCCATGATCCCAGTGGATCATGAGTCAATGACAAACTCTAGAAGTCTGCCCCATGACTACATGAGGATTTAGGGGGACAACTAGATACAAGCCATAACACTTCTTTCTTTCTTTCTTTCTTTCTTTCTTTCTTTCTTTCTTTCTTTCTTTCTTTCTTTCTTCCTTTCTGTTTATTTATTTATTTATTTTTATGGCCGGCTCAGCCTGCCCTGAGGGCAGGGCTGTTGCAGCACATGGTGCTGGGGATCGAACCACGGTCCCTGCAGCCACCCAAGCTTTCCTAAGCAGGCGCTTTAGACCACTGAGACATCCTGCTGGGCCCAAAACCATAACACTTTCTAACCAACCAAGTTTTACCATAGGATGTCTTGCTCAGCTGTCACCAAACATACAACTACTTTTATAAGACAGCATCCTTTCTTCTTTCTGCCATTTAGCTAGGGTGAAATTTCACACTGAGTGTTATTTCTTTCATTCCAGATACCTGATTTAATGTTTGTGGTGCTGGGCTTGAGCCCATGGCATGCATATGCCAAGCATATTCTATACCACTGAACTTCACCCTCAACCTCCAAGTACTTTAAAAAAGAGGAGTCTCATAATTGTCTTTCCTAAATGAGCTGAGCTCAGGTGCACCCAGACCTTAGATGAGTCAAACTGTTCTTTTCATGTTGCTCAGTTTCCTGATTACTCTGTGTTCTGTCTTCCCATCTACATCTCTGTGACAGCACTGGGATTACAGGCAGGTATCACAACACTCTTGGTGGGCCATGAGGCGTGTGGTGCCAGGGATCTAATCCTTGTCCCTGCACTTGCCAATCCAGGCACTAGTCTGCTGAGCTATCTCGCTGGCCCACATAATTACTTTTTAAATGGTTATTTCCTGATATTTTGGCTTCTGGTTTCTCGTAATGTGACTACTAATGCTGTGAACCTGGGCTAAATTCTCCTGAGAATTATTCTCATTAACTTGAGTCCTGGTACTTGGGGGTGGGGAGAAAGAACAAACTCCAGGAAGATCTTGGGCAATTTTAGAGAAAACTTCATAAATAAGACTGACTGCATAGGAAGACTGTAATTACAGTTATTGAGATAGGCTCACATTATTCCTGTTACTGGCTGAGTAATATTGGATAATTTGTTAGTGAAAATGAATGTGTCTGTAATTGTGAGCTGGAGATGCTTTGTTATAGAATATAAATAATTTATACAATTTAGTTTCTTTTCCTTTTGAAGAATCTTGACTTTCCATTTTAACATCATCAAAGAACTGAGGGCAAAGCTGAGAGCAGAGCCCTGGAATCTGTAGTGTGAAAATACCCTTGATAGCCCTGCCGAAAAACTTTGCTCCGTTTTTTCTAAGTATGTTTAGGAAGCAGATTTACAAGGAATTCAAAACCTAAGCTTGAAAAAAGATAATGACATCTATATAAGTATAAAACACAGATTTTTTATTTTATTCTATGTATGTTTACATTCATAGAAATGGAGCATTTAGTGTATATTAAGGATATCATTTTACATCCTCTCAGTATCAAGAAGAGGTATTATTGATGTTCACATTGGGTGGATAAGGAAACAGCATCAGTACTACATGCTGACCGGTTGTGACCTGGAGCTCTGGGATAAGGCTGAAATCTGACTCGTTTGTGTTGTCAGATGCTCATCTTTCTTAGGTAATCAAGGGAAAAGTTGCTGTTCGGACATGGGTATGAGGACATGATCTTTGAGCAGTTAAGCAGGAGGGCAGGAGTAAATGGCCCCTACTCTGGAGCCAGATCCCTGCTTCCTCCTGGGATCCCTGGGGTTTTACCCTCTGTGTGTCTCCTCAGCTCACTGTCATACTTATGCAGCTGTGGGTGAAACAGCGTTCTGTGGATTCCTGTGTAAAGTTCATGGCACAGCAAGGGGAACACAGTAAGGACTTCGCTGTTAATTTGTGTCATCAACATTATAATTCTTTCCTAAAGACAGTCATTTGGGGAATATTTGTGTAGGATTTGTGAATGTATTTTACAACATTTTGTTTGTTTAGTTTCTCATACTGAAAGAGTGAGGCGACATTTGAGTGAATGCTCTCTATTCTGACCTCTGGCTTTCCCATCCACTGTGACCAGGGCATCGTACAGTTATGGAACCAAATGATAAAGAAGAAAGACTGCGTTTCTGGGTTTTGGAGTATGAAATCATGCCAAGACTGTCTTCAGCTTATACCAAACTAAAACTGGAAAGAACATCTAGCCAGTGTCATTTCTATACTGTTGGGAATAGTGGTACTATTTTTCATTAGCCTGGAGTTTTTTAGTTTCTGCTCATTCTTCAATTCACCAACTTTTTCTGTGTTCTGGCTTGGTATTTACAGTTCTTTTCAACATAGCTTCCCCAAAATAGAGATTTATTACTTTGTGCCCCAAAAGACATACTTCTAATGTGGCCAAAGGTAGCTGTGAAATCAGCTTATAATTTGAAACAAAAGAGGTTTTGTCACTTGCCTAGTTAACTGCACAGAAACCCCTCCTATGTTTATGTCTACATTTTTATTTATTCAAGTTCAGCTCTTTTTATTATTTTGTTGGGACACATATCTAGAGAATGATTTCCGTTAGGCCATTATGATCATGTTAGTAAATAATTTGTGACTTTTGTTTAAAAAGTAGAATTGAATGTCATAGGGTTGAAATACGTGAGTAGAGTATAAGGATGCAGTTCTTTGAGTAAAAGTTTACCTTTTGGAAGTTATGACTGTATGTGCTCACTTAGGGAAGCAGATTGGATGTGTGTGCTGCCTAAAATTCTGACTTACTTGTCTCTCTCCATTTAAAAGGGCTGAGATGAGTAGCTCACTAAGTTATGGGAGCCAGTTTATTCTTGCTGGTGAGTGAGGAGATGTAAATATGCTTTGGAATATGTGCTGAGTCCAACTTTGAACAGAAGACCTGGACTGATGATGTTATTTCACAGTATCTTTTGAACTAATTTCCCCAATGTTTATGGTATAGTCATTCTCAGTAGTTCTGTGGTTTTTTTTGTTGTCTTTTTGTCCACTGATGATAGATATAAATAACTATAAAGAAACAAACCCCTTGTAGATAACAGGAATTTTTTTGTTGTTGCGCTTTTCCTTTTGTGGTGTTAGAATGGAACCCAAGGCCTTGTGCATTCTGGGCAAGTGCTCTACCACTGAGCTACATTCTCTGACCTATTAGTAATTCTAGGGTCTGTATTCTTTCCATTGTAGAAGGAAGTTGAAAAGAGGGGATGAGGAATCTATTCCAGACACAAGAAATCTGTACTGAGGCCTGGAAATGAGAAAGACATGATATGCTCAGAGGTTGGCACATGTACGTAGTACCTAGTACCTAGTACCTTGTACCTAGTGAGTAAAAGATATGTTCAGTTTATTGGATGCATGTTTATTGAAGGAATAAAAAGGGCACCATGAGAAAAATGGTGGGTAATATGTTGGGTACAAAAGGGGACAGGGTGGGACTTAAGTTCCTGCTAAGTGATTCACAACTGGGATGCTGCTACCTAGCAAGAAAGCCCAGACCCTAGTATAGTTGTACTTTCAAGCGTTTGCTCTTTTATTTTTGTTACATCTGCAAATACCACTCGTTGTATTGGTGTCTGTCAGTCTTTGGCTGATGTGGTACGTAATGTCACCAATAGAGAAAGGTTCAGGCCTCCATAAACTATAAATAAGATGAAAGATGTGATGTAGTACCACATGAGGATTTCAGGACTATAGAATTCACAACCCACTGAAAGACTGCTATTCCAAGTAGGCAAGAAGATACATTTAGGTAGAAAAGCATTCCTTTTCAAGTAGGGAAATATATGCCACTGGAGAACTAGGTTGAAATGGTATAGAGACATTTTTAGCTCTTCCAAATTTAGCATTTTTGATAGATTTTAATATTCTATAATAATTCTACTTATCATATATATGTATATATTTGATTATTATTTAAGTGGAAAATGGTGGATGCACGAAGTAATGCACCTGATGGTAAAGATGGACAGAGCTGAGGAGAACTGATGATGCAGTAGAATCAACACATTTTTCTTCAACATTTGCTGAGGGAATTGAGAAGAGAAGAATTAAGGAAGACTGTGTCATAATTTTTGTTTAAGAAAATGGGAAGAACAACAGTGTCAATGACCCAATAAGGAATCCAGTAGAAAGCACAGGAACTGAGAATATAAGAGTTACAATTATTTTAGGCTGGAGCATCTCGTGATACACACATGTGAGCCACTTAGGAACAGATATAGTCCCAAAAGAAAGCTTTAAATCTCGAAGCTAACCACAGAGAAGTCTGATCCCAAAGAATAGTCTTAAGGTGAGTTAAAAACAAAGTAAAACTATAGCTAGATATACATGTGACTAAATTTATTAAAGTTTTTAGAAATAACAGTTCAGATCTTTCTTAGCATTCATGTTTGCCTTTCAAAGATATTAAGAATATTGGTGAATTTGCTAGGCCTACCCTTTAGTGTTTAGAAGATGAATATAAACCTTGCTTATTCTTAATGAGAGATACCTACCTTTTAAGTCTTCTGGGTCATGTAATCAAGACCAAGACAACGTAACAGTATTTCAAGGCTGCACATCTAAGAGAAAATCAGGGCCTAAAATTCTAACCTTGAAATCATCATGAGGTAATCCTGCACCATACCAGTAGGTTCTGAGAAAAAGTGGCTCTGTAGATTTCAGTGACTGGAAATATTTTTCAGTGAGGCAGTTCTGTATAAAATAAGCTCTCTCAGAAATGGTGACCATTATGCTTTTGAAGGTTAGGGAGTAATTCTCAAAGGTATTGTAGTTGAACCTTAAATTTGACATTTAAGTGTAAGAATGATCCTTTTTTTTCCCTCTTTGTTTCATAAGCTTGAGTTCATCACCTTGAGAAGGAAATATAAATTAATGGAGTGTATGTTTGTTTTTTCTTTTTTAAATGCAAGAGTTTGACTCCTTTCCTGCTTAACTGTAGGTCCATTGTGAATATACTCTGTTCTGAAATAAATGTGTCCATAAATGATTGCAGAGGATTTGAGACCCAAAACCACTTTTTTCCTTGGCAGCATCTGTGGCTTGGATACCAGCTCTTAATTTTTGCTGTTTGTTTTAGAAAGGACTGACAAGTTACACCTTGGTGATTTATCTTCCTTGGCTGACACATTTGAATAAATGCCTTTGTGTTGCATTTAGTGTTGGAATTATATGTAATGTCTCTGCTTCTTTCTGGTTAACATTGCTTGTGAATTTATCTTTTATTGGAGAAAAAGCAGTGAAATACTCAGAAAGAGTGATGTCTAGTGAAGAAGCACTACGAGTATCTGTGACTTGCACATGACCCATAAAGGGACTATATTTTGTGTTTTTGTAAACAACTGAAGGACACTGTTGTGTTTCTGTTCTATTTTTTTGTGTTAAAATAACCTATAAGAAGATTCATCATATTAGTAAATATGTTTGGAATGAGATATTTAGGAATGATTTAGAAAATTTCCATCATTCATCTCAGGGCCTTTTCATCTTTTAAGAACAAACACTTGAATAGTGGAATTACCATTATGTTGTAGATACGCTGCTTTTTATACCCTTTTCATCTTCCTCCATATGAAATAAATTGACTTCCTGAAAGCATAGAGAATTACTAATGTACTGGAGAGTTTATTCATAACAAGAGTCTGTTTTATTGACACACCACCCCATGACTGGTCAGACACCTCCCTCATTATAGTTTTGTCAATGCAGGGGACAAAAGATGAAGAGTGTGACTGTGTTAGCAGGAATTTATTGCATTTTTTGAAAAATAACATGAGGCATATGTTAATGTATATTCACAGTTAATACTGTTAATCAATAATGAATTTGCCAACAGCAATCCTCTCATACTCATAGGTATACCTTGGTTTTTTTCTTTTAATCTTTGACATTGACTACAAATTAAGTAATATACTGGGAAACCATATGCTAGTGCCTCAATACCTATCAGTAATGAATAATTAATAATTATTAAGCACTTACTGTAGTTATAAGTTGTAGTCCTGGAGATATAGTTTTCATTTCCTAAATTCCCAAGAGTTCTACAGAAGCATCTCTTCGTACAATTAACTTTGGTGACATTGGAAAGCCCAAATTATTTGGTTATATAAATTGTATAAATAAAAGGATATAAAAGGGGATCTTCTGGGAAATGATAGGAGGGACATTTAATGAAAGAGGGAGGAGCAGTTTTCTCCCAAAATTTTACTACAAAGATTTCTAAACATTCAAGTGTTTAAAGAATTTAAGTGTTGAAAGAAGTTTTCAGTGAATACCAGCATTCTGTATGGTGCTACCACACTATTAACATTTTCCTATACTTATTTTATCACATGAGAGTAGCTTCTAATAATAAGCAAGACCTGGGCATGTCCAGATAAAAGAATCAAAGTATATCCAAAGCAGGGACAAAGTGAACATATATTTTGCAGTGGGCAGTGTTACAAGCTTTTATAAGCCCCACATTTTACCAGGGCTGGTCTGTATTGCTGTGTTTGGATAAGTAATATTCTCCATTAGTGTCTCAAAGATGTTCATATTCTAATTCCTGGATTATATGAAGTTTCATATGGAGGAAGTGCCTTTGCATATCTGACTAAAGATCTTGAGATCAAAGGGCACTTCCCTTGGGCCATGTTCGTAGGCCCAGTGTGATCACAGTATTTATAGGGGAGATATCAGGGTGGAAACAAAAGTTAGAGAGAGACTTCTTCACTAGTTTTGAATATGCAAAAAAGACCAGAAACCAAAGAAGACATTTGGCACCTCAAAGCTGGAAAAGACAGGAAATATATTCTCCAGTAGGACTTCCAAAAGGAACGCAGATCTACTGCCCTATTTGAACTGCGTGATCTAAAGAATTAGGAGTAATATATTTGCCTTGATTTCAGCCATCAAATTGTGGTAATGAGTTACGGCAACAAAAAGGAACCAATAACAACCAGTGGAATGTGGCAGGAACTCTGGGCCATGTCATATGCATACTAGTAACCTGGGAAACAGGTCCTCCTGTGATGGAGGCTTCAGATGGCTGCAGCTCCAGCTGGCAGTTTGGCTGCCAACTCTGGGCAATTCTGAGCCATGCCAGTCATGGATTCTTGAGCCACATAAAGTATAAGATGATGGTCATTACTTTCAGGGTCCTACTTTGGATCCAGTGCATTACACAGCAAAAGATAATGAATTCAGACAAAAAATAGGTTGAGGAGAGATGGGAAAATTGTGAATGCTAGATTAGTTTCTTAGTATGGAATGCCTGAAGGTTTTTGATATGGGAAGAAAGGAACTTGAAATGATAATTTAAAAAACTTACCTGTTTGGATATTTTATAGAAGCAAGTGATTGGAGAAAAGAAAATTACAGCAACATGAAGGGTGGTAATATTAGGTACAGCAATAAAAACCTGCCCTAGGGCTGTCAATGTAGGAAGAGGATGGAAAAGACATCCACAAAATTCCAAATGATGCTTAACAGAACATAGTCACTAAATGGTCTTAGCTCAACCTAGGAAGCCGAGAAATTGAAGACCCTGAGTTCTGAGTTCATAATTCTGAAAATGGTATATTTGCAATAAGAAGCCACTTTTAAAAATTTATTTCTGAAAGAGCTGGTAGGTTAAACATGCTCAGAAAGAAGTTTAGCATAATATGCTTCATTATCTGTCCTGCAGGTGCTTACGTAAGGGATGGAATGGAAAGATGAGACAATAAGAGCAATAAGAGTAACAAATAAAGATTTGTTACTACATACTATACGATTCTGTACACTTTGGCTCTGAGAGTACTTGTATCCACCTGGAGGAATAACTGATAGTTATGCACATGACTTGGGCACCCATGGTATAAAAACAACCTAAGAGAGCTATTTCTTCTAGTTCTTCTGAAGGGTACATACATCGTGAGCATTGCCCTTTGGTAAGCACCCTAATCAGCTTCATAGGGACTTTTCCCTCATGTTTCTCGATGAGTATAATAGATGAAAATAAAAGCAATCCAATACCAGATCCAGAACATGGGTGAAAAAAAGCGAACTGATATCTTGAAAATGTGCACAAAGTTCGATGTTTTCATTCCTTCATTTATGTGCTTACTTAAACATATTTTGTGTATATTGTATATACATTGTATATATTAAGGTTTGTATGAAATTTTGAGGTAGCAAACATTAAACATATATGTATTTATGGGCACATCATACTCAAGTGAAGAAGACAGAAGAGAAAAGATGAGGAGGTTGGTCAATAGGTCAAATGGAACTCAAAAATAAGGAAGAGGTGGAGATGAATAGAGATAAAGCCATAAGGAAAACAGAATAGTAAGATGATATACGCCATAATAGTGAAGAGGGAGAGAAAAGAGAGAAAGGATGCGGAGACAATTAGAACAATGCCTGAGGTATTAGAAGTTAAAATTATTATTATTATTATTATTATTATTATTATTATTTTTGTCTTTTTGAGACAGGGTCTCACTGTGCAGTTGAGGCTGGCCTTGAGCTCACTTTTGTAGCACAGGCTGGTGTCGTACTCGCACCGATCCTCCTACCTCAGCCTCCCGAGTGCTGGGATTACAGGCGTGCGCCACCATGCCCGGCTTAGAAGTTAAAATTATTAAGGAGCTACTAATGCAAGGAAGTATGAGCAAGACATTTGGTTTGATTATTAGTTGATCATCTATAATCGTTTCGATTTCATTGCCTCTCTGTTAGGAGGGACACGTGCTGGAGTACAGAGAGTTAACAAATGACCTTGTGAACATAAGACTGAATCAGTAGAATCTAGGTCTTTAGATTCTCCAGCTCCTGAGAAATGGCTGCATCATTTTATGCCTCAGTCTGTAAAAGGGAAAATATATTGATTTCTTTTTCACTTAAAATACAGGCAATGGTCTGAGCCACTGGGAAGAAATGATAGCTGTCAGTATGGATTGGAGGCCAAATCACTCAACTCCTTGGTTTGTGGAGACCACTTTCACCTGAATTCTATGCTTTCATTAGTGGACAGAACACCATTGCCTGGTGCCTGATTGTCTTTGTGGCCTTTGGCTCCTTTATGATCAAGTGTAATTTGATCATTGGTCATGTTGCAGAGCTCTTTGGTTAATCTTGCTGCATCTCAGTCTTGACACAGCTTTCTCCTCAGTAATTTGAATTAAACACTGAATTCAGGATAAATTAAATCAGTTGGATACTGGCCCTCTCACAGTTCCACTTCAAAACCAGAAAAGAAGAGAAAAAAAAGGAAGATGAACATGAAAGTTGAAGGATTATCTAAGTAAAATTCATACATATTAAAATTATATTATAGGTGCTAAATTTGGCAAAATGCCTTTTGCTATAGCTAATTTCCATTTCTGTATAACTTGCATAAAGCTTCTAAGAAAAGCACATGTACAGGCAATAGTTATAGAGATATACATATGTCAATGATGCTATGCTTGATGATGTTTGTGTGGGTTCTTTGTAGCCTTAGTTAATTCTAGATCTCTTTTCCCAGCTTAGTTTTGGCACTATGGATTCAATAACATTTTAGATATAGTCGTTAAGAATAGCCGTGACCACTATGAGAGAAGCACTTCCTTGTAACTTATCTTTTAAGCATTACAATAATTTTGTCAAAGTAGGCATTACCACTATTTTATACTAAGAAACTAAGGCTGAGGGATTAATTAGCTTCTTTCTTAAAGGAATGTGTAGCAGGGATTTCATGAGTAGAGCTCCATCATTAGCAGATAATCTCAGTCAATGAAAATTGATCTGCTCAAATAAATCTTCGTATCTGTAAATATGTTTCAAATATTTTATCCTAAGAGCCAGACTGGTGTTGCTTTTGAAGCAGAGTTACCTTCTTTTTATTGGACTGCTCACATCTAACTTTAGCATGGACCCATGGCAGTTTGCCAGGTGGAAATCAGGCTAGTCTGTGTGGATTTGTTTCCATAACTCCAATTAGTCTGAAGGTCAGTAAATTACTTTGTGTAAAGAATAGGCTATTCTTTTGAATTTTGGCTTTTCAATTTAGGACCATGGGTAGATTGTAAGATGGTTAATAATATTTCAGATCCAACATTTGCTTGCGTTTTATGGCTTACCATTCGCTTTGATGCTCTTCATCTTACTCATTTTACCCTCACCATCACCTTGTGTGCTGATATAGTGTACCTCATTGTACAGAAGAACAAAGGAGGCTAAAGGATACTGTATGATTTTTTTTCAGCAGTCTTTAAATGTATCTGCAGAAAATGAGAGTCTAACAGATAGTCTAAAGACAAGGGGACCCTGTAATACAACTACACTTTCTATTTATTCTATGCCTAGGAGCTTGCTGATATGTTAGAGGGTCATTTAAGTAAAATTCCCATCCTTTGAAGAATAACAGGAGATTATAGCACCTACCCCTTTATTGTGCAGGGTGAGCATACCATCTTTCAAACTTTAATTGCTTCCCAACGGAATGGTTTCCAATAGTTGGGTGACTTTTTTTTTTTCTTCTATGTGAAGGATTCCAGTGGAAGTTGTAGTTTGCCTCCTGTAGCGATACTACCAGGCACAGAAGGCCAGAACAGTCTGCTCAGCTATGCACATACATTTCCTCTCCATGTTACTTTCCTTTGGTATGTGGCACTTCTGAAAATGTTGCAGTGTCTGATAGGTTTGTGTCTTTTGTCATGAGTCTATGCAAAATAACATCAAATAAAAGTAAGCAGCCTGGTTACCAACCCTGAAAAATGCTTCTTCCCTTATCAGGCAGCATTTATTGCATTCTTTCCAAGTGTAGCTCCTTTCCTGGACTCTGGGAAACATGGCTCTTCCCTCACTGGGTGGATAAGCTGAACTGTAAGGTCTCAATATCAGGACAAGCAGAATCAAGTTCCACTGTCCATGTAGTTTTAAAAGCAGAGTAGACTTCTTGAAATATAGTTCGAAACAAAGATCCTTTTCCACCACTCGTAAGCCTGTTTCTTGGCGAAGACGACTTTAAATGTTGGCTCATTTCCTGCAGAAAGAATGCAAACTGTTGACATGCCTCAGAATGTCAGACCAAAACAAAGATACAAATGTCCAACCCTGCATTCTCCCTTCTACCTCTTGGCAAATGCTTTTTGTTGCATTAAAAGACACACATCAAACACACATAGACACACTCATTTTGCTGGTGGGGTCTATGTAAAGATTACACTGCTTTCTTTATGTATAGTGTCAGTGCCACAGTATTAAACAGAAATGAACTGTGTGACTCCACTCTCCTTTTAGAAAAACCTGAATGTATTTCTCCACAGGGTTGTTTTGTAGCTGACTTGCGATTAAAGTGGTGCCCAGCTCCAGACCTGCAGGCTGCTGACACACAATTAATCTCACAAATTTATGAATGCCAAAGCATGGAGCAAAATGAAAACAACTGGGGGAATGTTTAAGGGAAATAATTGGACTGTATCCAGATGTGCATGTGTAAAACATCACTCCTTAACTCCTCCCCCATATCCTGTCTAAGACAGGATCTTTTTTCAAAAATAAACTAGGGTTATTTGAAAGAAGTTGTGGTCTCTGACTAAAACTGAAGAAGCAAATTCAGGCTGATCATAATTTCGCATGTTTTTGGTGTCTTTCTTGCTTAATTAACTCTTGGGGGCTGATGAATCTGTCTGCCTTATGGCTATTCGCAGTGGCTGTTGCTACACCATTAGGCACTCCATTTCAAGAGGGCATGTATGAGTTTTAAGAATGGTTGTTGATTTCTTTGAGTCTTGGTTGTCATGAACTGTAACTTTTTACTACTAGGAATGGGCAATGTTAACTTGTCAGTGTGGAGAAGGTCATTAGGATGAGGACTGAAGTCTAGTCAAGCGGAAAAAGGAATGTGAGAACATTTTGTAGAATTATTAAGTAGTCATAGATTAGTCATGCAGGAGGGAAAAGGAAAGGGAGAGACACGGGAATAGAGGGAGAAAGAGACTGAGAGAGAGACAGAGACAGAGACAGAGACAAAGAAACAGCTCTTAAGTTTTGCTCATTAGAGCATAAAAATGAAGGTAATAATGTTGACCTTGTGTATATGAAATTAATTTTGACTCTAGCAGCAACAGCTGCAGGAGACTGTACAATGGGATTCTCTAAGAACATTTGTAGGTAGGTGTCCAGCCCTCAAATGTACCTTAAGTGTTGTCAGCAAGGAAGGGAAAACACACTTTCTCCCTCAAATGCCAAGAAATATGCCCTCAGAAGCAAGACAACCAAGTCCAACAATAAATCCAACTAATTTTAATCCAATATTTTCCCCATAGATTTGGTTTTCTCTTCATAAGATGACAAAGTGAAGCCTCCTTTAAGTTGCAATGAACCTGCTTAAGATTCCATATTAATCAGTGTAGCGCATGAGGGCCTCCCTGTCTGTGTGCCTCCTTCTCCCCGTGCACTCTGCCTCCACCAGCTTCCCCTGGGAATTGGGGTTCTGACTTTCATTAGCACAGTCCTAGAAACGTATTTTTGTTTTTATTCAGAGAGAGGACAGAGAAGTAGGAAAATTGAATGTCGATCTTTTATCCTGTTTAAGGACCTTACCCTTCAATATTTCTGCAATTGGTGGCAAATTTCTATCAGAGAACGTCAGTGTTGGAACAGTGTCAGCACCACAGTTTAGGGATAAGCATTGGCTACCTAATGCTATCTATGTCCTGTAGGTACTTGTTTTATTTAAAGCTTAATGTTATTATAATAACTGTGTATAATTCCCATCAGTGATATACCAATTTTCTTAGTTCTTATACCAACAATTGTTAAAAACAATTTTTTTCTACCAAAAGGGAACTGGGTGGAGAAAAATGTGTCAGCACCAAGGGCTAGGGGCAGGGTGGACCCAGAAAAGTAAAGAGAATAAGATCGCTTCTTTAAATATAAACACACACACACACACACACACACACACACACACACACACACACACGCACACACACCATCCCTATACTGTGCCTACATTCCTTTCTATATCATCTCCATGAACTACTCAATAGTAATATATCTCAGTTAGCTAATTTTGGTTTCATATACTAATAATTTCTAAGAAAGTAGTTTTGCTTTAGATATCTTATGAATATATAATTTCCTGATGTTGAAAAGAGTCTACATTAATCAAGTTTTTTAAATATAGTTTTAAAACTATATGCAAGTAAAATTTTGAACTCCTGAGTGAAGACTGGTAAGTAAATATGAAGAATGTTTGTTGGTAGCTTAAGGGCAATATAGTGATTTTGAATTTCAAAATCAAAATATAGTGAAATATTATGAGCTGTTAAAGTAAGAATGTGCCTGGGATGGTGGATGATAAACACATTACTTACTTAAAATTATTGCCAGTTACCTGGTAAATAATTATTCATTAAAATGTAAAAATCAGCAAGGTAGCAAATGTCACTAGCATCCAACACAATACCCACCCTAACGCTAGCAGCAAAGGATGAGACCTTCTTCAGTTGTACTGCTTACTAATAGTTTGATGTTTACTGGTTGCTTCACCCCAACCTGCCTCACCTGGCAGGTTTAAAGGTCACTGTGTTTACTTTATACCTCTGTAGCCTTTGTTCACAATGCCCCTACATACCCCTGTTACAATTCTCCTTCTCTGATCTTCTGTATCTGAAAAAAAAGTCTCATCATTACCTATGCTTTTCCTGAAGCTAGAAACTTAGGTGCATCTTCAGTCCTTTCCTTGTTTCATACTTTGCAGTAGAGCCCCAGGTAGTACTGGGTATATCCTTAGATGTACTCCATGCACACATCCTTCTCTGTCCCACAATCATGAGCCTTGTGTAAGCCATCTGTGTGAGAGCAGAGCCTTCTCACTGTCCACCCTGTGAACTCAGCTCCTTCCTCTGGGCCTTCCCAGATGCTGCTCCCAGGAGTCATCTAAAAGCATAAGTCCCTCTTGCCTCCAGCCTGCTGGTAGCCATGGAGGCATTTATGATATGAAGTCTTCAACTTGACCCCTGCAACCCAACTCCTTTCCCATGATTCCTTTGAGGAAAGCTTTCCTCCCTCCAAAACCTATATCTTTTCTGCTTTATGATTCAGCATAAAATGCAAGTCAGAGATTTTCTGACTTCTCCTTCTAGGCAGAGATCAGATTTCTGTCAGACTGTCTCAGCATCTTATTTTCCCTCGGAGCACTTATCCCAGCATACAATGATCTATTTATTTAGATATCTCTTCCCCAGTGTAAGACTCAGGAGCCCAGGAGCTTTATTCCTATTGTTCACTGCTGACTCTACAGAGACTAACATATTGGCTGGCAATGCAGAAGGGTTCTGGAGTGGCACTATGCCAAATGCTGCAAATGCAAAGCTAATTCACTCCAGTCCCTGGTCTGAGTGAGGGCACAGTCACTTAATGGGGAAGAAACATGAGCACGCACTACCTGGAGTCATTGTGTAGCTCAGAGGACTCTAAGAAATGACTCATAACATCAAGGGAAACAGTACATGCTTCAAAAAGTCATAGGGATGCCGGGCGTGGTGGCGCATGCCTGTAATCCCAGCACTTGGGAGGCTGAGGCAGGAGGATCGCGAGTTCGAGACCAGCCTGGGCTACAAAAGTGAGCTCAAGGCCATCCTGAACTGCATAGCAAGACCCTGTCTCAGAAAGACAAAAAAAAAAAAAAAAAAAAAAAAAAAAAAAAAAAAAAAAAAAAGTCATAGGGAAGCAGTATTGTCACTTAAGAATTTCTCAGCTAGAAGAGACATTAACACTTTAGGACATTATTACTACTGGGACAGCCAGGAACTTCATTATACTTGGAGTAGAAGCACTAAACCAGAAAAACTGTTTTTCTAATTAAGGCTGTGTGTGTGTGTGTGTGTGTCTGTCTGTGTATGCGTGCGCATTTATTTTTGTGTATCTATGTGTACATAAGATTTCAACTGAGATCATTTTGTGGGGAATGAACAGGAATATCCTTGGAGAGAACTGAAGGAGAATGCTGAGAGCCAGGAGAGGGGGTCATCGCCTGATATGGATACAGACACAGCTGCAGATCAGAAGAACAGGTTGAAAGACAGATCTATCCAGTATAAAGAAGGAGACTAGCACACAGGCAACAGGCACAGATCACTGAACTCTTTTTAAATTCCCATTCAAGCCAGGAAAATGGCTCAGCAATATAAGTACCTGCTTGGCAAGCACAAAGTCCCAAGTTTGATCTCTGGTACTGCAACAAATAAATAAATAAGTTTTAAAGAAGTAAATTCTCCTTCAGTGATGACAAGAACCACTGTCTGTTGGTGACAGTTGGAGATCTCAGTGGTTCTTGTGACAAGCTTCTTTACCTGTTTAGGAATTCAAAATTCTGATGCTAACTTTGGGCTGTATAACTAAAGAAACTTGTCACAAAACAAATATGGTATGGTGACATTTCCAACCCTTTATATCATATAGCTTTCTGAAGACATAACTCATTTTGTGACATAAAACCCATGTGGCAGAGGCACGGGAATTTCTCTGCAGTTGGGACACTGGTTATTAAAAATATTACTTGAAATATTAGAAATTTTCATTTTCTCTTGTAAATAATGAGTTTTCCTCAACCCAATCATCAGCAGTGAAAGAAAGAGTGTGGTTGTAGTAAAGATCTCTCCTCTGCTCAAGGGATGAGGACTATGCTTCCCTTTTTAAAAATTTGTTTTTTTCTTTTGGATATAGCTCTCTTCATTTTTATATCATGGCTGGCTCAGCCTGCCCTGAGGGTGAGGCTGGCACAGCATGTGGTGCCAGGGATGGAACTGTGGTCCCTGTGACTGCCTAAGGTTGCCTAAGCAGGTGCTTTAGACTGCTGAGCTATCTCATTGACCCTTTGTTTTCTTTAAAAGAGAATCTTTGGAAGTTATACATTAAGAAGTGAGAATGGAGGAGAAATCACCCTAGGAGGTGCCAGACCTGCACTGGATGCAGGCTGTCGGCTTCCTATGATGTGCATCCTCTTTTTCCCTATTACAAACGCAGAATCCAAATCTCAGATGAGCGCAGTATGTTCTGGAGTCTCTTTCTTAAGGGAATGATGTGGAGTTATGGTGTGATTCCTCAGGGGCCTGCCTGCAAAATCCATCTTCTTTCCTTTCGATTTTCCATGCCTCAGAGTAAACTCATGGGATGCAGCAGTAGAGCCCTAAGCACCTATTACGGATGATAAAAGAGGGACAGGGAGGGAATAGAGAAGATGAGGAACATGCCCCTCCACATAACATGACAGTGTCCCTGCAGTGGCCTGGGCTCTGCAGAACAGCAGGTTTTGCCCCCTTTCTCTAGTGGTTTTGATGGACTCAAAAATGTACCAAAATGTACTTACAGAGAGCTGCCAGGGCCCCCTCCTTGATTTGCAGTGGTGATGGATGGAAAGGGGTCTCATCAGCGTGACTGCCCAAGGCTGATGGCCTCAGCGTGCTTTTAGACTGTTTACTTTAACTTTCCCCGTTTGCATTTCTTTCCATTTCATCCTCTCCTTGGGAACTAGAATGGATAAAAAAGGGGCAAAGGAGGAGAGCACAAGACAAAGGAAAGTGAGACACAACGCTGAAGCAGATCCACGGTTACATTTCAGCGGAGCCATGGGTTTAAAGCACAGCATGCAAAGCGCTGCGGGTGGGGCATGTTTGCAACAGAGCTTCACCTAATGCATTCTATATGCCTGGCAGAGGAAAGGCTGAAATAAGAGCCAAATTCCAAAGAGTCTCTAAGGGAAGCAAGGTCACAGCGGATACAGAATTACAGAGCAACCTGGCCTGCACAAAGAGTTTCTAATGTGCTCACACACTTAGCATTCTTCTGCGAATCTGTAATTTAGTCATCTAGTGAGGCTCTGCTGTAAAGCTACGACACACACATAAGAAAGACTACTCTCTCAAGTAATGTAAGTTAGCTAGATTGATTTTAAGACTGGTTTTGAACCTGGAAATAAAATAACAAGGAAAGGTGTATTGATTAGTTCCATCCTGATGATAAACTTATAGAATGTTTCAGCAACCATATTTGATGTTGTGTGTGTGTGTGTGTGTGTGTGTGTGTGATTTGGCCCAGCCTTAAATAATTATTCTTTAATTCCAAACAGTTTTATTATAAACAGTTGTTACATTTATATTGTTGTATAGTTGGCTTCATTATTTAAAAATCCTCTTTGCAAGGCAAAAGATCACACACACATGCACGTGCATGCACAAGGAGCAAAAGACTAAAGATCGTTAATTAGGAATTACAATAAAAATAGAAGTAAGCAGAGATGTCATTTCAATTCATTTTCTGGGAAGATCTTCCAGAGTGTGTGGGATGGTAGGATGTGTTTTGGGTGTGTAGGGTCCCGAAGGGAGTGAGGACTGCAAACATCTGAAGTGTTTTTGCTCCCAACCAACTTTACCTCAAAGTACAGAGTGTGTAAGAATTAATTTAAATGTTGGTTACAGATTCCAAGAAATGTGGAGATGGAAACCAGAAAGACAACATGACCTAGCAAGCCAAAGAAGGGCTTGGGAACGTGGACTCTGTTGTTGCTGATCTGGTGTCCAAATTAATTAATTAATTAATTAATTAATTTGACTTTGTTGTGGTGAAACACAGTTTGTGTTTGCTCTAGCACCTAAATGTAATACCAGCTGCAGATAGAATGGAATATATTTTCTTCCATTTCTTTTTTCCTGGAAAATAACCTACAACATTGCCTCCTCTCTCTTTTTGAAGATAGTATGTGAGGTTAGCCATTGCTGGGAGGTCTGGCTTGCAGGCATCTACCCCTTCTGATCTGAAGGGTGTAACCTCTGGCTTTTTCAAGAGACTTCTTGCCCTCTAGTGGTGGCCAGTCCAGTAGAAGGAATCAGCGTCAGCTGCTGATGAACAGAATCATCCTGCACTAACCCCAAACTGTGCTCCATTTAACCTGTGGTCCTTAAGCTTTTAGGAGCCATATAACTAACCACGTAGGGATCATTATAAAGTTATGGACTTCTTCCTCAGAGAATTGTGAACACTCACTGAATACTTCCAGTGGCTCTCTGGCCCCAAAGGTGCTTCGTGCAACATGATTATAAACCCTGGCTCTACAGGATTTATGTCCCCAAGGCCCTCAAATCCCCACCTAGGTCTGTCTTCTAAGTGGGAAGGCATTTCTCTTGGCTTCTGTCTCAGTGCTGTTGGAGAAGAAAGGCCTGTGTAGGGTAATTTGTCCTCTCTTGTTCCTCCCCATCTCTGTCTCTGCTCTACCAGTCAGGAGACCTCACAGGTGAGAGAGACCCTGTGCTGTTACACTTTATATTGTTATGGATTTGGCTTTGTTATTTAAGAAACGTCTTTTGCAAGGTAAAAAGGCAAAGTGCATACATACATATATATGTGCACACCCACACACGAGCAGCAAGAAACTAAAAGTAATTAGTGAGGAATTACAGGACCTCACAAATTGATATCACTGTTTTTTTCTAAGATTAGGGTGGATTTCTTTGCATGAAAATTCTCCCATCTTCACACCCAGATGTATTTCTTCTCCCCACCTTATACAGTCTTACAGTATCTTTAAAATAAGGCTCACTAACATTGATTATTGACACATCGTGGTGCTGTAGCGCACCAGTAACTTTTCCATGAACTCCACAAGAAAGATAACAGGTTGTTATCCTTTGGTACAGTTACCCAAACTGAGGCTCATAAGGTTAAAGGAATTTTTTTGTAATCATAGCTAGTAAGTAATACTGGTAATAATGTAGTGATAATACGTCACAATTTTATGGCTCTTTTGCATATCAGGGACACTGGTTTAATCATTTCACCTAAGTGAACTCATCATTGTAGTTTTGTTGTTGTTGTTTGAGGCAGGGTCTCATTTAGAAATGCAGGCTGACCTGGAACTCATAGCCCAGGCTGGCCTTGAGCTCACAGCCCAGGCTGACCTTGAGCTCACAGCCCAGGCTGACCTTGAGCTCACAGCAATCCTCCTGCCTAGGCATCTTAGTGCTGGGATTAAAAGTGTGTACCACCATGCCTGACTTCACCATTATAATTTAAGGCACATACTAATGTTTTCACAGATGAGGAGCTGCTACATACATACACAGCTCAATCACTTGTATATACCTTCAGAGTTCTACCCCATTTTAAATTGGGCCATTTAATTTTTTATGGAGACATATATATATATATATATATATATATATATATATATATATATATGTATGTATTCATTTTAGTGTTGTATCTAAAAACTCATCACTAAATCCATGTTTATCTAGATTTTTTCCCTGGTTATTTCTAAAACTTATAGTTTTGTATAATACATCTATGATCCACTTTCAGTTAATTTTTGTCAAAAGTATAAGTTAGAAATGCGGTTTACTTTTTTAGAATGTGAATTTATGTTTTCTCAGCGCGTTTGTTAATTTTTGTGAAAAGTGTAAGATCAGTGTTCAAATCCAGCTGTTTCTGTCTCTGTCTCTGTCTCTGTGTCTGTCTGTCTCTTTGCCTCTCTCTCTCTCTCTCTCTCCCCCTCCCTTCTTCTCTCCCTCTCTCCCTCTCTGATATTTGGATCTGTGTTTCTTTCAGCACATTTGTTGAAAAGACTATTAGGGCTGGCCAGATAACTCAGCAGACTAAAGCACCTGCTTAGGCAGAGCACAGGGGCAGGGATTTGATCCCCAGAACTACAGTCATGCTGGCCTTGCCCCTGGGGTGCACTGAGACTGCACCTGAGACTGGGCTTGGTGGCACACATCTGTAATCCCAAAACTTGGGAAGTTGAAAACAGGAGAATCACTGAGTCTGATCTGTGTAGTGAGTCCCTGTAGACCCTGCACTAAATACATTTAAAAAAAGAGAAAACACTATCATTTGTCTTCTGAATTTCCTTTGCTCTTTTGTCAAAAATCAGTAGACTATATTTGTGTGGTCTGTTTCTAGGTTTTAGACTTGGTTCTACTCATTTGTTTGTCCATTTCTTCATCAGTTCTACATATTCATATTTAGTGAAGCTTCATGTTAAGAGTCCAAGATGAAGAGTGTTGATCCTCTGACAGTTCTTCTCCAGAACTGTGGTGGATACTCTGACTCTTTCACTTTTGTATATTTTAAAAACAGTGTGTCAGTAGCTACAAAATAACTTGCTGTGATTTTAATTGGAAATAGAATCTATAACTCCAGTTGGGGAGAGCTAACATCATAACTGTGAACATAGACTCTCCATTTTTTAAAGTCTTTGACTTATTTTACTAGTTTGATTTGTCTGTTATAGATTTGTACATATTTTGTTAGACGCATATCTCAGTGTTTATTTTTTGGGGCTAATAAATGATGGAATATTTTAAATTTCAAATTAAACGTATTCATTATTAGTATGGAGGAACACAGTCAACTTTTGTATATTAGCCTCTGTTTTAGATACTTAGTTTAATGACTTCTTAATTTCTGGAGGTTAATTTCTTTTGTCAACTCTTGAATATTTTCTAAATACAGTAATCTATGAAGATAGTTCTTTATTTATCTTTAGTATATGTAACTTTTATGTCTTTGTCTTGCATTAGCTAGGATTTCCACTATGATGTTGAATAATTTTAAGAGGTAATGTTCTTGCCTTATTTATCACTTTAGGGAGAAATGGTTAGTTTTTAACCATTAAGACTGATGTTGTTGCATTGCTATTTATTTTTCATTAAAATTGATTAAATAAATAAAAGGGGGAAAAAGACTAATGTTAGGGGCTGGGGAGCTAGTTCGGGGGCCTAAATGTCTGCCTGGCTAGCACAGTGGACCCATGTTTCATCCCTGATATCACATGCCATGCTGGTCCCGGGAACCCTGGTTGTATTTTTCTGACCCCAAAACCAGACATGGTAGCACATGCCTGTAATCTCAGCGCTAGGGAGGTTGGGAGAGGAGGATCCCTATGAATCTGATCTGAGTAGTGAGATCCTGTACCAAATAAATAAATAAAAGATTAAAAAAGAAAAGACTAATGTGAGCCATACACATTTTTGGGTAGATATTCATTATTTAGTTGAAGAAGTGTATTTCTGGTTTTGAATATTTATCATGAACAGATGTTAAGTGCTTTTATGTATCTGTTGATTTGATTATATGATGTTTTGTATCAGTTTTAGCTTTTTGAGGTGAAGGATGACATGAATTGGTTTTCAGATGTAATGGCAGCCTTGAGTATCTGGAAGAAATCTGCTTGGTGTGGTGTGCAATTCTTTTTATATATCATTGAATTATGATCTGTTAAGAGTTTGTTGACAATTTATTGCATCTATGTTACTGAATATTAGCCTTTAGTTCTTATTTTTGTAATGACATTAATTGATTTTGATTTTATAGTAATGTAGGCCTCACACATGCAATTAAGAGGTATTCCTTTTTCTCCTGTTTTCTAGAAGAGTTTGTAGAGGGTTCGTATAATATCTTCCTTTAATATCTAGTAGCATCCACCAGTGGAACCATGTAAGCATTGAGCTTTGTTTTTGAGAGTTCTTGATTATTGACTCAGTTATTTTATTTCAGTTTTTCTCTCTGAGGAAGTTTTTGTACCTTGAATGTTTCAAGGTACAAAATTGTAAATATGGAGCTTACTTACATTTTAAATGGCATATGTCATAATTTATCACAAGGTGTGCATATATTTTTCCTAAATTGAAGCATTGTTCATCTTTATATTCCTAAAATTTAGCAAAGTGATTTGAATGTTAAATGAAATGATCATCTCCAAAACATCAATCAGATAGAAATCTGACAGCAGTGTAACTATAAGAATATGAGAATAGTGTAAGCTTTTTCACTTTTTTAAGGACCAATGATTTGGTTCTATGGTACATTTAGATATTGAGCTATAGAGAATTTGTGTTTGAGAGAAGCCTTGTGATGGTAAAGCAAATCTCAAGTTACATAGGAGTAATCTAAAATGGTATTTGTCATTGGAGTAAGTTCTGATAGCATTATAAAAATGTGATTCATCTCTTTCTCAATTTCTAAAGATTATCTGTTGTATAAAAAAAAGAACACACCTGAATAGACACAATAAACATATAACCTGAGATCTGCTGGGGTGGGTGAACTGATCATTAAAAATTACAAAACGGGAAGTTAGACTTACAATTTAAATTTTTGTTTAGCCTTTGACTATGATTAAATATTATGTTCTGGTCAAAGAATGCACTGGAAGGTCTCTTTAATCCCTACTCTGATCTGCTAACTGCCATTGTGTAATTGAGGTACCTTATGTTCCCCAAAGGATGAGCCACAAGCTGCTTTCTCCAGACCCTGTGTTTAGAATACTTGTGAGCCCTCAGCGCTACATCCGCTGAGCGTGGTATTGCATTTCCTTGATGTGTTCAGGCTCCTTCAGTCAGGAAAACTGAAGCATAAACATTGTGCTGACAAGTCTGGGTTGTGGAGTGGTTTTTGGTCAGTGAACTGACCAAGCAGGTTGTTAGGAAGCAACATTTTTGCAGCAGCAGCAAGTTGTTTATGGGATATCTGATCCCAGACATTTTGTATGTGTTTAACATGATACAAATCTATTTTTGAGATTTGTGATGACAGTAAACAACCAATTTCTTTGCAAAGTTGCCTCCTATTTCTTGTATAATTATAACACTATTTGTCTGAATTTCTGTAGTCTCTGAAGTTTCATTTTATACACCAGCTCAGTTCTAAAATGTAATACAAGGAAGTTACTATGCATCTTAAAATATGTTTAGTCTCGATATTTAATTAAGTAGTGTGTTGTATGGAGTAGTGAAAGATAAAATGCTTATAATTCCTTGTTTGCATATCTGTATGGCATAATGGACAAATTCTGATGTATGCCTGATGGTCAAATTAGTTATTTCTGGTGTGTGTAATATTTGCAAGGCTACACAGTTGACTTGACTGTTGAACTTCATCAGTGTAATTTGCATAAAGCTATATGCCTCATTTTAGTACACATAAAGATTTAGGATATCCTTCAAGCAGAACGCCTTGTACCTAGTGTTTTGTTACCATTAAGTACATATTCAGTAATAATAAATTTGACATGAAGCAACTTGGGAGAAACTAATTCAATTATGCTTTTTTAATTTAGTATAGGATTTACAGTGTTTCACTACACAGATTGGACTTGTAGTGATTCTCCTGTTTTTAGCCTTCCAAGAGCTGGTGAGTTATGCTTTGTACCCCACATTTTAAATGCTTATGACCTAAACGTTCCTCCCTTCTGTCATAAGTACAATTGTGTTCTTCTTTCTTAGATTAAAAAAAAAGCCCTCTTGTATAACTGACTCATAAAGTATTTTTATCCTTCTGCCTGCTGAGATTTTATTGTCATGGAAAAGATTTTCTTAGCAGTGTGCAGCATTTCCCAGTGATATTGTACATTTTGACAAGGATCATATGTGCTGCTTTTATTTTGCGTGGTTGAACCATGTTGAGGAAACAAATTGTAGTGGCTCTAATGGATGTACTTTGGAATTGAAAATAAGTTTTTAGGTTATTATTATTACTATTCAAATTGTTTCCTAGTGATGCTATTTCTTCTAGAATCTTAGCTATTTTGCATAAACTATTCACAACTGATATAAATAGTCCATTACTTGTACCTGATAAGAATACACCAGGTAATTTAATACAAGATGAAAAGGATATATTCCTAAATAGCAGTGACAGCAGATTAAATATTTCCTGTGCCTTGAGATTTAAATTCTATCCACTGCAGTAGAATCAAATTTCTTCTTCTCCTGTGTGCCTAACTGGAGTAATGCGTAGGCCTCTGAAACTCAGACCGTCCTAAACTCACCACAACTCAGTGGGTTTATTTTCTTTTGCTTTCACCTCTTTGCCCAGCAAGCCTGTTGTTCTCCTGCATGTATTGCCTTCATTGACAATGCAGTCCTCCCAAATTATGCTTCCTTCAAGTTGTCATGAGTGTACCATTTCCTTTCTAATCATTCTTTATTCACCTTATCTTCAAAGCTTCATGGCTCTTACTTCCTCAAATACAGCTTCTATCTCACTCTTCTTTCTCCAACCACATTCTTGCCTGATTTCTCTGAACAATTACCAAGTCTTAGCAACTTTGCCATCCTTCACTCCACATTCTGATTTGAAACACACAAACATATGTGTTTTCTGTGAGTCAAACATTCTTCATTAATAGAGCAGATTTGTTTACAGGTGTCAGATTGTAAACTATTTGTGAATGGTGCAAATTTGTGAATTACATTCAACTTTTAAAATATTTACAAAAAGGAAAATAGCACATCTTATAAAGGCATTACTCTGTGAAACTGCCCTACTTGCAGTGGATGAGTAGGGCAAATCTACAGATGCCCATGTGTTTCTATGTTGCTTCTTGATGTGAAGTGTCCTTGTGACCATGGATGATAGTCATGAAAAGCTGAAGCATTCATAAAGAAGAAACAATTGAAACTGTCTATCAGGGAATGTGGCTTCCTCTATCATCTGTCCAGTTTGCTTCTCTATCACTTTCTTTATCTACCTTCTCAGAGAAGCCTGCCTGTCTGTTTCCCCTTGAGGAACTCAGTACTTTTCCCTTGAGTAAACTTTGCCTTTGCACAAGCTAGCTTCTCCAAATAAATCTACCAATTCTCTAACCTGGTCTGAGAATCTCTTTAAGCCCTAAAATGTATTGCCCCCTCCCCCACCACAAAGCCTTTGCTTGTGTGACTTTGGACAATATTCATTCACATATGATATACTAGATGTTAAAAGGAAGAGTTTTAAAAGATGATTAGATTTATTAGGCTGGACACAGCTCAGTGCATGGAAGCCTGCAGCCCTGAGCTCAATCTTTAGTACCAAAAAAAGTATTTAATTTCTTTTAAAAATTTTAGAAAATTATTAAGTCACATTATATGTTCTAAGTAGCATTTTTTAATGAAAAATAACTATAGTTATTTAAAAATAAGAAATATTTAGATTTTTTTAATAGGAGACAAATTTTCTTTCATGCTTTTATATTTAGTCCATAGTGATATGTTGTTTTAGTTTAATGATATGAAGAAAAATAACCAGTTGAACAAATATGTAGTTGTAAAGGGCTTGAGAACTTTGATACCCTTTTCAGAGAATTGTGTAGCTTTCTTTTTAAATGTTATACCAAAACTGAACAAGTACGAGTTTCTCAAACATGATTTGTGGTATGGATCTGAAATAGTGGCAAACTTTGGAAAATTATAATTTTCACCTTCTTTGTTGCTAAACAATACCATATTCTCTTTGCTTTAACACATCATAGAATTGAATCAATGGCTCACTGAATGGTGTGTGATACATTTAACTGACAATGCTCCCCAAAAAGAACACAAGTCAACCACTCAAGCACATCACAGAGGTATCATAGAAGGGAAACTGTGCCTGCCTGGCAGGGCAGGAAGGGAAAGTGAAGAACGAGCAGCAACAGCCCGCCTCCCTTACTCTCTTGACATCCACACTACAAGCCTTTAAGGCGGTGCCATCCACATCCAGGGAGGGACTTCCTGTTTCCTACACCTGTGATAAGCCAATTACAAACTAGGCCAGTATTACAAAGCCTTAATCTGAATATCAGAGCATAATCCATATGCACACACGCTAGACCCAGCCACCTCTGAAAAGCCCCACCTATGAGCATATGAGGGCATCTAGATACAAACCATAACCAATTATGTACTTTAAGAAGTATAATATATCTTTAAATAATAAAACGTCTACATGTATTTACATTTTGAGTTATATAGTAACATTTCTAAGGGCAGTTTTATGTACAAAGTGAAAAAATAATCAATGCCATTCAGTGATCTTACCATTCATTTACTGAAGAGAACAAATATAAAAGTGCTCATTAAATCCCAATTGAGACATTTGATTAAGGATTAAGAGTAGCTTGACTATTTGCACTTGCAGTTCTTTCACAAGGTTCAGAGAGGAGACCCAATATATTGAAGGCTACAAGCAGACACAGTAGGACTAGAATTCTTGCTTGTTCCAAAGTCATTCCTCTTGTACTGTTGTCTACATCACATGTTGCTCATGGATGGCTAATTTTACTATCAACTTGGATCAGACCACTGTAATCAGATATTTGGTCAAATATCCATGCAAACATAACTACAGAGATATTTTTAGAGGAAGTTAACATTTAAATCGGTATGCTTAAAACAAATTACTCTCCATAGTGCAGGCAGATCTGTTCAACCAGTGGGAGACTCAGGATGATTTCTGTGAGAAGAAAGAGTTCTGCTGCCAGAGCTCTGCTTCCACACATATGCTACAACATCATCTGTTCTGGGGTCTCCAAGTTTTTCACCTATCCTGTAGAGTTTGAACTAGCAAATCTCTGTAATCACATAAGACAATCCTTTAAAATGTGGTTCTCTCTGTACGCAGAGCCTATTGGTGGTGTCTTTGGAGAATGCTGAAGGTTATAGTTTGTGTCTAGTTGTTCCCCCAAAGACTCATGCAGTCATGGGGCGGGGACTTCTAGAGTTTGAGACTGACTCATGATCCACTGGGATTATGTGTTTTAGTACTGCTGGGATTATGGGTGTGGTCTAAGGCAGATATCCTGAGACAGAGAGCCTGAATGTATTATAAGAGAGACAGAGAAACAGACTCGCTCTCTGTTGCTCTCTGTTGCCCTGGTTGGTCGGTTGCCTCCGTTGCCTTGGTTGCTGTTCTGCTGCCATGAACTGATGCTCTCTGCCCTTTGCCACTCAGCCTGGGCCAGCCGAATATGGACTGAAACTTCCAGTAAATGTGAGCTAAATAAACCTTTCCTTCCTTCATTTTGGGTGTTGGATATGAGAGAAGAGTAACTAAGACACTGACCAATACCATTGGCTTGCACTTGTTTATGTTCTGTGTTGATCTAAGGGGGCAAGCTGCATCTCCTCTACTCATGAAATTCTGGTCTTAGAAAAGTAGAAGTTGTAGTAATGTGACATTTTAAGATCACAGCACAGATTTCAAAGTGATTAACCATTTGTGCTTGATCAGTCATTTCTGTAGATATATTTGTAAATAATATTGACTATACATTTGAGAAGAAAAGCAAAAGGTGTTGAACTACATGGACAGAAAGAAAATAACTGTAGAAGAAGCAATAAAATAGAGAAAGGGGAGATAAGCTGTGGGAAGAGATAAACTAAAGCCTCCCTTAGACATATGTGTGAAGTCCTAACCTTCATTAGGCAGAACGTAACTACAGTAAGAGACAGAGGTTTTAGTTTTAAAGAGTAAATCAAGTTAAAATAAGGCCCCTACAGTGGGCCCTAATCCAATCTGACTGATGTCCATATAAGAAGGAGAAATTTGGACACCCAAGAGACAGAGGGACCTCTGTTACAGGGCAAGGAGCATGGAGACATAGCAGGAAGGAAGCTTCCGTGACCAAGTAGAGTGGGCTTAGGGGAGACGAAACCTGGCATCAGTTCAATTTTAGTCTTTTCTTCTCCAGAGATGTGAGAAACTACTTTGCTGTTGTTTTGTGATGGTGGCCCCAAAGAATCACAGCTCTTAGCAGCAAACACTGGTTGCTTCTCAACTTTTCTTCAGACTGTCCATGATTTTGGTGTATCGGACATTTCTCTTTACCCAGAAGCCAAGTCAGTGACCTGAAGCACTGTGTGGGACAGCATCACCTGGCTGGCTTAAAAGAGGCCAGGGCAGTGATTGCTTTCATGCTAATGCAGAAAGGGGCTTTCCTGTCTCCTTGAATGCCCTCCAGCCATGTCATTTTTTCTCTTGGTCTATACTGATCTGCAACTGTGGCTCAAGAAAGCCCTTGTCAGCCTGTCTTAGTCTGCTTTCCATTGCTACGACAGGGTGCCTGCTGCTGGTATTTGCAAAGGAGGAACATTATTTCGGCTCTTGGTGATGGATCCAGTGTCTCTTCTGGTAAAGGTCTCATGCTATTTCAACTTGTGGCAAAAAAGCAGAAAAGAAAGCAGGTTCCTGCAAAAAAGATCAAATACATGGGAAACCCTTATTTTATAACAAAACCACTCTCGAGGTATCTTCAGCTCTGAAAGAAATGCATTAATCCCAAATCATCTTATAAATACACCATACTGGCAATCAGATTCCAACATATTTCTGAGGAGAGAGACCATATTCGAGGCATAACACAGCCCATGCAACCAGCAAGCCAAACATCCTGGGACATTTCAAACATCCCAGGGATTTTTCCAGTCTAATATATCCAGGGCAGTTTTAGTTATTATCACTTAAAGAATACAGTTAAGTGATACCTGGGTTTAAATGGCCAAGTTTGTGAATTTTTGAAAAAATGTTTCATATTATGAGATGGCATGACATTACCATACAAAATGCACTAGCCAACAATTCTTTTTTTGTTTGGTGTTTGCCATTCTAGTGATAATATTTTAGTTAACACCAGTGCATCATATCTGTAGGGACTGTATTGCCAGACTCTCAGTAGACATCTGAAACTGAAGGTAGTATCCTATATACAAGGTGTGCTAGAAAACCATGATGAATATTTAAGTTTTTAAAAACACATTATAGTAAAAGACACGTTGGCACTAGTCCTGTCCCAAATACTCCCCTCCGTAGAAAAACTACTTCACATACACCTATCCCATTATTCTTGTGACTTTCTGAAGCAGTTCTTATTTTTTTTTAAATAATGAGATTTTTATTTCTCATTTGCATGGTTAATTATAGCACATTACGGAAATTAGATTTCAAGCATCTGTAGAGATGTAATAGAATGTAATTTTTTAAATAATAAGGGCATTTTAAATAGACAAAGAGAATGTACCCTTCACTGGAGGCCACCCTGCCCTATTGATGCTCTTTTTTTTGGACATTAAGATAGATATGGCAGGGATGGGGGGTGAAAACCCATATATATCGAAGGTGTCAAGATACAGTATACTGGACCTCACAGTCTGGCAAGGTGTTGTGTCCTCACCTACCTCTATCTATCTATCTATCTATCTATCTATCTATCTATCTATCATCTATCTATCATCTGTCTATCTATCTATCTATCTATCTATCTATCTATCATCTATCTGTCTATCTGTCTATCTATCCACCTACCTATCTATATCAGGAATTGAAGTTATGGCCTCATGTTTGTCAAGCAGGAATGTTAAAAGCAATTCTGGAAGTTCTCCTTCATGAGCATCTTGAGTGCTTCTGTCTTGACTGCTTTTGCCTCCTGAATTCAATTCAAAATGTTAACCTTTCATGGTAATTTTAAAGGTTGGAAAGAGCCAGCGTTCTCACAGTGCAGCCCTGGTGGACAAGGCGGTTGAGGACGCACTGCAGTAGTTTTACAGGTCTCACTTTCCACAGGATGCCATTCCCCGTCATCTTTATCATACCTCATTAACGCACTCACTGAAGAGGACTTTGAGAACTGCTTCAAGAATTGGCCAGAAAAACAGAGATAAGTGTGTTAAAAGTGAGAGGGTTACTGGCACTGTGTCTTTTACTGTAGTTTTTAAACCTACCTACTCACTATACACTTTGATCATACCGTTTACACCATGTTTTCCACCTATACCTATATGCCTGAGAGAAAATCTTGTGTACAAATAAGGCACAATAAGAAATTTCTCAACAACAATAATAAGTAAAACAATTATAGCAACATTCTGTAATAAAAGTTGTGTGAATGTAGTTTTCTTCTGTCTCAAAATGTCTTAGTGCAGTGTGCTTCCCTTTCTTTTTGTGATAATGTGAAATGGTATCATGCTTATGTAATGAAAGGGGAAGTGAATTGCAGGTACAGTGACAATACAGTCCTAGGTGGCCACCTAAGGTTTTCTGGCACACAGGTGTGATAGGAGTGTGACAGTTGATCTGATAGCCAAGAGGGCTCATAAGTAAGTAGTGGGTAGGTAGTGTATACAGCATGGATACACTGGACAGAAGAAAGATTCATGTCTCAGGCCAGCAGGGAAAAGTGATACAGTGCAGAATCTCAATGTTCTTTAGAATGTCATAAAATTAAAAAATATGCATTAATTATTTCTGGAATTTTCCACTGAATATTTTTTCTCAATTTGGAAGCAGATATTTTATTAACTGACTAAATCATAAAAACACCATGGTAGCCGGGCATGGTGGCGCATGCCTGTAATTCCAGCACTTGGGAGGCTGAGGCAGGAGAGTCAATGTGAGTTCGAGACCAGACTGGGCTACAAAAGTGAGCCCAAGGCCAGCCTGAACTACATAGTGAGACCCTGTCTCAAAAAGACAAAAAAAAAAAAAAAAAAAAAAAAACATAAAACAAAAAACACCATGGTAGATGCCTTAGTTCATCCTTCTAATAAGCCTCGTGATCTGGTCTTCCCTATTTCCAGCATCTCCACCTTCCACAAAATGGGTGGTTTTTTCCTTCATTCTACCTTGTGGAGATGATGACTTGAATGGCCACAAGAACTTATTCGCCTCTTTGAAGCTTTTTCCAACAGTATAGATGTCATGGATTAGATCCTCCATGTAAATGATGCCATAGTTACCAAGAGATCGAGCAATCAATGAATTATCTGTCAAGGAAATTCACTTCTTACTGATTTCACCATAGCCACACTTGTATATTAGTTCGTTTACTGACTCCAGATTTGGGTACCCCCATGCAATATATGGCTCCATGATTCTCAGCATGCTATTTGAAGCCTTGTTGAGCTTAATCAAGGTGCCACTGATGATTTGACAAAGACAAAGAAGCTGCAACACCTTGCAGACCTTTGGGCTCACACCATTGATGCCCCTGATCCAGATGACAAATGCCAGTTTGGGCTCTGCAGGGACATAGAAGTTGCCAGCTTTTCTCACCATCCTAGTCATTCAGATCTCAGTTCTGTACATCTCCCTGTACTCCTTGTGATAGTGCCTGCCTTGTTCATAGATGAACTTCCTCCTTGTCAAGCATCTTCTGAGAAAACTTCTTTCTCAGGTGCTTTATCTTCAACTCTGTGAAATGCCTTCGCTTTTTCTTAAGGGTTTCTGGCACAGCAGGAACCTTCTTTTTCTTCTGTTCTACACTCTCCATGGTTCCAGCCAGAAAAGAGACTCTACTGAGTATTTTTGGACTGTGATTGACTGAAAGTGACTAAAAGCAGGGAAAGCGAAAGTGTAGCTGAGGCAGGATTCCTGGAGGGTTCACAGTGTCACACACCATTTATTAGGGTCTCTGTTGAAGTTAAATCAGAATTACTTTGACATAGGTTTGTCTACCTTATTTGACTATGGGTAAAAAATGTGAATTAGATAAGGCAAGAATTATTTCCATTTTGCAGAGGAGAAAACTGAGGCTTAGAAAAGCCCAGTGCTTTTCTCAGTTACCCTGTTGGTGAATGGCAAAGATTGAAACATAATCCAGTTCTTTAGATACCTAAGTTAGTGCCTTTTCCAAGCAACTTCTCTTATAAATGACATCAAATATGTATTTATATAAATGAAATCCAGAATGAGAGTGCATACCTTTCTTTCCTTGTTTAGATTCTAAACAGAGAAATGACAGGAAATTTTTGCCTCCTGAAAAGACTACTGACTTTCAGTTCTTGGGAAGGAAGCACTCTGAAAAACACAGTGTTTTTCACTCAGGGAGCTATGTGGAACCGG